>JACJUY010002813.1:163171-205778 GCA_014220935.1 Platorchestia sp. MABIK | reverse complement strand
GGGGGGAGTGAAGCATGGAGGGAGTGAAGCATGGAGGGAGTGAAGCATGGAGGGAGTGAAGCATGGAGGGAGTGAAGCATGGAGGGAGTGAAGCATGGGGGGAGTGAAGCACAGGGAGAGTGAAGCATGGTGAGTGAAGCACCAAAAATTTAATCTAAATCAAAGCGCCGTCACACAACCAAAGCTGAAATAAAAAGCACGGGGTATTTCTACGTCATTTTAAAGGATTCATCATAATTCTTCTTATGCGTAATTATCCTATAATTATCTGTCATGGAATGTAAGAAGCAGGCTGGCAAGCGCCGTCCCACGTGCTCACCTGCTTGCTGCGGCCGGCCGTGGCGCAGCACATCCTCGCAGCGCGCATCGGGCAGCGCGACCAGCGCCGCCACCCACACCAGCGCACCGCAGCCCAGCTGCATGGCAGGCTCGGCACCAATGCCAGCGGCGCTGCCCGGAGATTTCCTCGGGCTCCTGTCAGTAGCTATTCACGTCACGGCGAAGATCTAATTCCTCTTTTGTAGAGTTCTTCACAAAACACGAGTTTTGCCTCGCACAAAAGACATGGCTTGCATTCGGAAACAAATTGCACTTTTTAACCGGATGAGCTGCGAAAGTTTTTCCGGATTTATTCAACCGGTTTTCAAGGTTCTGCAATTCACATGCAGCAGCTATTCTAGAAAGGGACAGAAAAAGAAGAGCAGTCTTTCTGGCAACATTTGCAGCCCGTACCTTGACGAACTTCTTACGTTGCTCTATTTACAACGTTAAAGTTAGATGTACCACAAGCACTATTTTTCCTATGCTCTGAAAGTTTATTCAAAACCGATCCCCACGCTTTGATACAATCGAGTTTTCAAGTCATTAAACTAATGTTCGCACTCCACTCAAACTCGTAAAATGAATTTCTGGATTATTTTTCCTTTAATTCCACACTTATTCTACTAGGATAAGACTTCTTACAACGGTTCAGTGCTGGATTATTTTTCCTTTAATTCCACACTTATTCTACTAGGATAAGACTTCTCACAACGGTTCGGTGCTATCAATATGATACTTTTCTTCTCAAAACCGCGTAACAATTCGTATCCAATCCGACATGGAAAATATTCTGCCGCCAATTACGGCGTCACCATACCGTAGATTTGTCTGCAATCCAACGTGACGCTATCGATGGCGTGAAGTCAAAACATTGCCTTGAAGTTTAGAGCTGCCGCGGTACTTTCCCTCGCTTGAAACTTGGGCAGCGCTCGAAACAACATTTGCTCTTCATTTCTTGTTGGACGCAAAGTTAGGCGCCGCGAGCAAAAGTTTCGCCGGAGCGGATATTGTTCAAGAGAAATTAAGCATCTCTGCAATGCAGTTCTAATTCTCGCAGGCGACCCTTCCTCCAGCTTTATTTCCTGTGCGTGATCAGCAAAGTTTCCCCATCTTAACAAGTCGTCAACAATAGTGAATACTCGCGGAATACCAAACTCTACATTTTACTCTCGCGGAAATTACGGAGAGCTCAGTAAATTGATTTCACAAAACATTGACGATCACGCTTTCAGAGTGGACAGAGCAAAATTGTTCGAAGTTGAGGATTTTGTTTATTCAATGTTCGCAGCAACGGCTGGTAGCAAATTGCAACAAACATCAATTAACTTCGACTCTCAAGTCAAAGAAAAGTTTACGCACGGAAAAAAACGAAAACTTGCATTGCTCAATCTTGCAAAGAGTCCGAGTGGGGTCCGGCGTGTCACCTTTGTGAGAAGTTTACAACTGCAGCGACAGCAATGAGTCCCTGTCCGTTCAATTCAAAGAGTAAACAATTTCATCAGGCACAACTGCGAAAGTTAAAAAGACAACGATTGCCGCTCGCTCTGTTCAATTGAGGAACTAAGTTCAACTTGAAACATCACGAGACACAAAGTTGCTTTTGTTCTGGATTCTCTTACAGAGCAGGAAGGTAGGACAAGACTCAATCACATCAACAAATTTTTGTTACATTCATTGGAGGCTTCACTGTCAAATTTCCAAAAATTTCCAACTGAACATCTGAACCCAAAGAATGTTATGGTCCAACTTCAGGGCTTTAGCGGACGAACAAAGAACCTGATCACTACCAGTTATTGCTGTAAAAGGTTCTCGATTGCCATCACAAGTTCCAACAATTGCCTTAGTTACACAAGCGAATCATTTTCAAGCCATGCTCAGTTAGAAATGCTGCACCAATGTTCGAAGGGTATCTCACCCTATTCGTATCCCCAACGACGAGGGTAACCCGAATCGAAATCACTGAAGTTTGGAAGGCGGATTCCGCGACAGCGTGTGTAGAGCAGTAGCGCGCATCTCTCATGACCACTTCGCACGGACTCCGGACTGCAACTGGTGGAAAAAGTGGTTCGCGGAATCGCGCCACTCAGCATTGCAAGGCTGTCACCAGAAGCAAGCAGCTTCCCATGCTGATCCGCGTGTGGGGAATCGTTCGAGGCATAAAAGTGATACTTTGACTTAATTGGAATTAATGATGTTCAAATTTTTTGAATCTCCATCAGTTCAAAGCTTTTTTTCGTCTGGCTCGCTTGATAACTTCACCCGTATTTTTTCTTTCACGATATTTGTGTAGAATTCTGTTCGATTAAGTTGTATACTTGAAGATATTTTCATGGTGATGGTTCAAAGTTTTAATTATTAAGTGGGGGTTAACAAATATCATTTTACCAAGACTCAAACGTTATAGGATGAAATGGAAAAGTCATTTTGAAAGAGTGCATGCTATATTTCGAAGCCAGCTTTCTGCCGCGAGGGAAAAACCAAAAAAATACTTGAAACTTAGAAAAACGTTCAAATGATAGTAGGTTGCAAATAGGTTGACAAAAAATAAACTATAATGACTAGTGTTGAACAAAAAAATTTGTTTTTTTTTGTAAACTCTTCACTGATACTCTTCACTGTTTTTACTCGTATTTCAGGTGCTGAATATGTTATAAATGAATATATCAGTGCAAAAGTAATATCCGATTTTTAGAACGGCTGTTTAAAATTAGATTTGAGAATTAGTTCCATTCTGTTGTAAGTGTAGTATAGCCATGAAAGTCATCGGGGAGCCGTTGCAATCGCAATAAAAATGAAAGAACATGATAAGCTAATTTAGTCATTTCATCATTTAAAGTATATCTTCGAATTAAACCATAAATCAAACCTAATTTTTAGATTTATCATTCTAAAAGTGTCTATTTTTATTTTTCACTTTGTATTTTTCAGAATTCTTAATTCTTACTTCTGATGATGGCCTGGGTCCGAAACGTTTGAAATTAAGATTTATTCGAAAATATATCATAAACGATGAAAATATTAAAGTAGCTTATCTTGCTCTTTCACTTTTTTTACAAGTGTTGTATATTTCTGCGACTGAACTAAACAATTTTCTTTCAGATGTCCATTTAACGTTCATATATTTCATAAATATTGGCATGCATGTTTGTCCCAGTTAAAAAATCACATAAGAATTGTTCTTCGGCACGAGTTTCATTAAGGTGTTAATTAATGCAAGTGCGTCAGTAAAATCTATCCAGAACACTTATGGGGATGATGTAGTGAATGATAAAACTTGCAGGAGATTGTTTTCTCGTTTTCGATGTTGTGATTATACTTTAAAATATAAGCAACAGAAAAGTCGTCAAAGAACTCTTGATTTCGATCAGCTGAATGTTTTTATGTCCGAGAATCCTAGTGTTAGAGCTGGGAAAATTACATGACATTTAGACGTGGCTCATACAACCTGCTTCTGATTTTCATTTGTTACGAGGACTACAGAACCATTTTAGTGGAGTTAGGTTAACAATAAGAAGTTATTGAAAAAAGAGTTAAATTTGTATTTTGGTTTGAACTAATAGAAATTTATGTACTAGGCATTTATAAGCTTATTGAAAGGTGGAATGAAGTAGCAGAAAGCAATGGAGAGTTTGTTTATGAATGAATATTTCAATAGTCATTGGCTTATTAATTTTCACACCAGATCTTTAAATCAAACATTACTTGTGCACCAACCTGATAATTAGACATACAAGTGAATGTGGATGAAGGAATTTGAAATGAAGCAAAACATCAAAATAATTTAAAATATACGTGGTACCAAAAACAGAAGTCCGCAAATTCGGTAATGAATCACAGTTTTTCATTTTAAGAATTTAGTTGGTGAATATCTAACTGTAAATTTATCACTGGAAAACTGCACACAGAGCAGAGCATGCACTTAAGCGCTCAGGTCTGGTAAGCCACCTGCAGGAATCGGCCGCACGTTTGTGAAATAGTGAGCAGCAAGTGGAAACGAGTTCCACTACCACTCATGATAATGGCGACTAAATGATGAGAACTAAACGTTCGAGTTACAGACGAACTGTCAAGGAAAATATAGATTTTCTAAATTGGCTACGGAAATGTGTGAAGTTATATGATGTTGACCAAGAAACGAACAACCAACACGTAGCCAAGAACTAAATCTCTGCCGCTCAAGTGGTTCGAAGGTTTTCGTTCCCCGAAGTCCAGTCTCTAACTAAACTTACCAAGAGCCTTCGAACAGAAAAAACTCGACTGACGAAGTATGTACTTTATGGGCAGTCCATATAAAAATTTTGAGCGCTAGGAACCTTTAACAATCATTGAATTGTGTTCTTGTTTTAAGAGGAGCTTCCTCGAAGCATCTCAAAGTATCTATGATGAGAATAACTAGCTGAGCTGTCTCTGCTGTGCAGTTGCTAGTGTAAATGTCCCTTTCATACAAGTATTTTGACTGGCCTTGGTGGCCTAAAAATGAAAATATATGCCAAAATATTTCATTACAGAACACCCATCTGCTATTGCAAGCGAGCTAATGTTGGACGATTGTTCATCAAAATGCGGAATCCAGCTTTTTTAGCACAATGGGTGTTGATAAGATGTGCTTTAACCATCGCTGCTGCGTTTCGAGCATTGAGGCAGGAACAATCCACGAGTAGGGCAAGACGTTCGCCCACACGGTTGGGTAGCGGGAATGGCTCGCTAGACGTTATTTGTTACTTCAAGACAGTGGCTTTTTCTTATGCAATTTTTGCTGTTGGTTAATCAACTTGAACTTTACACGCTTAAGCATTTCTGCAAATCCTAAGGTATCATTATTCTTCTCCTAAAATTTCAGTTTCTTGCAGAAATAAGTTTCTTTTGGTGCTAGTGATGCAATTAATTGAAAACAGTTATAGAAGAACTAAAATTTTTGCGAGACCAATATAAAAACCTTTGGATTGAAAAAACTAGAGCTGCTGGAAATTTATTGCTAGACTAACTTTAAAAATGTGGTTTGGTACTACTACATTTGTTACATATTGTAGGAGTGATTCAATTAACTCAAATGAATTGAAACCCCATTCTGCAGTAGCTATCCTGACAGTCAATTGCTAGAGCAGCTTGCAACGCCCAGACAGCGTCGCACGAGGTCAGCTATGAAATAACTCCTGAAATCCTGCTGGAAAGTCTCGACACATTTGCTTACACGGCAACTGAAAATTTGTGAACGGAATAACAGTCAATTTAGGGAACTCTCCCCTCTCTGCAGTACGAGCAGCATTGCTTCTCTTTGTCTGTCAATCGATGATCACCATCGATTATTTTTACTACGGCTTAAAGCTTCTGACTCCCTTTCAATTATTCCCATAGCTACTAGCCTTGATATTAGTACCTTGAAAGTTATTCTGGAAATAAAAATTATTAGTTATTGTTATGCCAGTCAACCTAACATGTGTTACAGAGTCGCTCAAATTTTTGTTATTCATTCCTTTGTTGATGATAGCTGACTAAGACATGACTATTATTAACGCAGATCTTTTTCGAGCGCTTTTCTGGAATTAATCTTCATATTACCAAGTACGTTCAACTGAATTTGGTGAGCTCTGCAGGCATTTTCTCAAACGTTCTAGTGGCTGCTTTTGCAAGGCATTGTATCTGCTTCAATTCATTGTAATTATTACCTTTTATTGGCTTTACTTGATCGAGCGAATTAACTGCAATAAATTCCTTCTAATCAAAGGGCTGCCTAAATACGTTGCAAGCACCTCTTTATTTATCAACTATTCCTTCCTATAAAAATTCGTGGCTAAGCAAGCCTTCCATTGTTTCCTCTCCGAGTTAGTCCCTCAAAATGACGCTCCCACAAAGACTGATCTGAACTAAGCCCTCTCGAACGAAAGTTATCTTTCCCACTATCGCTTCATACATTGTTATCCCATTGAATGTAAATGGGTGTATTCTACTGTACTTTCATTACATTTAACTCTGCGGATTCACTTGTCTTCATCTTCCCTCCGGCCTTCATTTTCCCTCCTCTCCCTACATACCCAACTCCCCATGTCTGTCCTCCGAGCCCTAGGCCCCATAAGCGCCTGCCATTACAGACTGCGATGGCAAAACGGGGATTGTTAAAACCTGTCGAGGCGGCCATCGATTGTCAGGCCAAGAGCTTTTCATGGCTCGTATTTGTCCAGCCGCCAAAACGCCAAGCTCAGAGAGGCTGAGCCAAGCGAATTGGGCTGTGCCACACACACAGAGCTCGGACACAGATACATGCTTGCGTGAATACTAAGAGCATTACATCACTCGTACACACGGCGCTCGGATACAAATACAGGCTTGTGTGAAGCTCAAGAGAAACATGTCTGCATGCGCCACAAACACTCGACGTCATCAGACAGCGGCGAGGGATTACGTCAAAACTGTCAACTCACTTCGTGTAGTCTGGCACAAATAAGAGATCATGAAAACTTCAAGCGTCTAAAGAAAAAGACTTGCTGAAATAAAACCGATTAGTTAGATTATGAGCTGAAATTTAAGCTTGCCACTGAGAGACATGAGTTATCGTTGTGTGAAGCACACAAGAGACACATTTGGAATTGAGTACCAACGCAAGACTATCCGTGGGTTCAAATGAAAGGGACTGGATGTGCTACACTGCATGGCATACAGCTGCGCTGGAAAATTGCGCCTACGTGGTGTTATGTGAATAATTGGAATGTTTCAATCTTATCCACCTGAGACGCAAATTAAGCATTAGGATATCGAAATGTTTCACAATTCGGCTGGCGGAACTGTGTTTCACTTTACTTACTGGATGTTCGTGCAGTGTACTGCTGCACGAGCACGTCAAAAGAAATGATCTCCTCTGACACTTGCAAAAAAAAAGAATTTTATTCAGATCGCTAAAACATAGTTGGTAATCGTTCTTTTTAATTTTACCTAACTTTGAACAATTTACTATGTAATGGATGTGCATGGTAGACGAGAATTAGTTCCCCAACACACTTGATTTGAACAATTATCCAATTACGAATGTTAAAGGAAAAGCAAAGTCTATTCAATTTTACTGTTTGATCTTCAGGCTGGGTTAGACAAAAGATCTGGTATTGTATCTGATAACCAGGGTTAAATATAGCAGTAAATTATTTGTTAAGAACGAAATAAGTCGATAATGATGATGAAAAATAAAGCTATTCACTGCTTATTTCGTGGGTATATGCACTACGCATTTCATTTCGAAAACTTTTAACTTTAGAATGAGAAAACATAAAAATTTATCCCATAGCTACTTAATTGAAATTGAGTAGTGTTTGTAAATCCATGGAAGCAATAAAGATAAGAACTTTGTTAGGTGAAAACACTTGTGACAGTTTGCACGGACATTGACAAATCAGCTTTAGATTTCATGAAATCAGGGAATAATATTATAGTTGCTTGTGCTGGCAGAAATTCAAAAATATTTTTTCGAGCGAGCATAGACAAAAAAAATACATCTATGAAAAATGAGTCTTAGATGATTGCTTGAATGAGCACGCTATAACCCAAACACTAATTAAGTTTACAAGACAAATGCAAGTCGATCGATATGAGATTTTGCAAGAACTATTGTGGGTAGATGTATGACTGTACAAACAAATATACAAATGTACGCATACACACACACACACACACACACATGCACACAGGTACCAGGGTACAAGCATGAAATGATTAAAATTGCAAATTTGTTTTTTCTATTTAAAAAATGTTAACATAACGGGCATTGTTTGATAAGCATCTTATTCGAACATATATGGGTGATCACACAACAAATTCAATTTTTTGCGAATGTTTTAAAGTAATAAAGTGAAAATGATGAGTTAGGGCAGTGTTACAAGTTGCGAGTGAGGAAGGCCGGTATTTATAGTTCATATGCTAGTTGCTAGTTCAGTGCACACATATATATGCGCGTACGCATACATAGACACACACATTCACACGGATACCAGTATACAAGCATTATTGATATAAAAATTACAAGTTTTGTTTTCCGAATTAAAAATTTATTTTTAACACAACGGTCAGTAGTTGATAAACATCTTAGTAAAACATATATGAGTGATCCCGCAATAAATTTATACGTTAATGTGAGTGCTTTACAATAGTAAAGTGAGATGACGCGTTAGGTAGGTAATGTTGCAAGTTGACATCAGAGATAAAATATTTTAGTATTTCGTTGAGTTCAAGGGACTGAATGTGATAGTGGTTACATTGAATTGTTGGAAATTTTTGTGTGTTTGTGATGTACTTAAAATCTTTACTTTCAGAACTCGCTATTACGTAATTTACAACGCAGAAGTGAACGTTGCAATGAACCAGTTAACTTCTTGGTCAGCCTCATTTGGGTATTTGGAGTAAAGTCTGTATCAATTTCTCTCGGAAGAATTGTCATGGGAACAGTACAGACTGTGATGAGAACTTTTGGGCTATGTAATTCGACTCGTGTAGAAAAATTTGACAAGAAACTTCCTGTGGAGAAGCAAACCCATGAACTGACTGCAAAAACCGTCAATTTTTCCTGTCGGTCAGAGCTCAGTAAGCGGAACGCAATGAATAAGTGATGCGAAAAAGTGAATTGAATGAATAACTCGATGACATTCGCAGGCGCGTTTTCCTCAGGGAACTTGCTGGGTGTCCGAGGAAATCATTTGAAGGGTCGCGGTGTAGCAACGCTGTCGGCCTAAAATCGTAACTTGCATCACACTTATCTGTCGACACGAGCATGAACTTCAGCCGTGCTATTTTGAAGTTAACTGGGAAAATCAAATTATGCTTCATTAGGCCATTGATGTTAAATTGCAAAAAACACTTTTACATTTCTGTATCTGTACTTCTGTATCGGAATTACCGCAGACGCATATTAAAGTCGAAACTTTACTGATTAGCCTGAGATCATGGTACGACCAAAACGGTCTCAAACAATGCTAGTAAAACGCAATGCATTCTTTTTGGCTTCAAAGATGCAATCAAAAAATTTCAGATCTTACTCTTGCATTAGGAACTGATGAAATTAAGCCATCAAAAATGTTAAAAATTTAGGTATCTGGTGCGATAGAAACATGTTATCGCGCATTGACTACTGCAGCCTTGTATGAGGAGATTTACTTCAGTACCTTCAAAGAGAGTTACAAAAATGCATGAATTTTGGCGCCAAGTGGTATGCAGCGGTAATTTCAAAAGAAGTGATCACGTAACCCCTCTCCTTAATAAACTCGGCTGGGCTCCTATTCAAGAAAGGTTCCTCATGCAGAGGGCTCAATACGTATTCTCCTCGTTATATCTTCCTCAGAGCAATGCTGAGATTGTGCGTTTCCGTCTACTCACTACAACCAACCTAAAGCGGAACAGAAACAATAATGTCTTAGTCGACTATCGTTCATCTGACATTGGGCAGAAGGCTCAGTCAACATCAGGCGCCTTACTATGGAACAAACTTCCCCAGAGTATCAAAATCCCTCAAACACTGAGAAAATTTAAAACCAAAATAGCTCGTCATCTTGCGTCTCAACAATAATTCTTAGCTACAGAACATACTGAATAAATATTTACGAAGCTCATTTTCTCAGTCTCTCCATTGTTCAAAAATCTCCTTTGCGTACTAATTATCAGCTACAGAACATACTGAATAATTACTAACGAATCTCCTTTGCTCATTGTCTTATACTTCAACACAATACACAACAGTTTTGTAGTAAGCGTGTGTATTATGATTTGATCACCTATGCGCTGGTATTTGCAAACATGCTCACTTGTATATGTGTGTTTGTATGTGGGGTATATGTACGTATTTGGGTTCATATGGGTGCGCAAATGTATACGTATACCTGTGTGCACTGAACTTGCAACTAGCATATGAACTGTAAATACCGCCCTTTTTCACTCTCAACTCGTAACACTAACACGTCATTTCACTTTAACACGTCATTTCACTCTATAACTCGATGACATTTATAAAAAACATTTGAAAAAATATACATCTATTGTGCGATCACCCATATATATAATAAATGAGATGCCTATCAACCAATGATCTTTCCGTCACAATATTTAAAATAAAAATTGTAAGCTGCAGTGCGCCCTGAAAAAATAGTTTCGAACCTCCTTTGCTCATAATCCTATATTTCAATACATCACTCAGCATGTTCGTAGAACGTATATGTATCATCATACGACTACCTAGAATCATAGGTATGTATATGTGTATGTGTGCCTATTATGTGATGTATATAGATTTGTATATGTAGTGATATGCGTGTATATATGCACATAGTATACATATATATGTGTACTAACTAGCAACTAGAATTTGGACTAGAAACACCGCTTTTTTTATTCACTCTAAACTTGTAACTCGTCAACTCTCTTTATTGTAGTAAAGCATTCCCAAAAAAGTTTAAATTTGTCGTGTGGTCACTCATTTATGTTTAAATAAGATGCTTATCAACTAATGACCGTCATATGAAAATTTGTTAATGAGAAAAACAAAACTTGTAATTTTCATTTTTTTTATGCTTGTATCCTGGAATCCGTGTGCATGTATGTGTCTATGTATGCATACATTCATGCATATGTACATTCATAAATTTACCCACAATAGTTTATAGCAATATTTCTAATCAAGCGACTTGCATTTGTCTTATAAACTTGGGATAAAGCGTGCTCTTTTAGGCAGTCGGTTCACTTTTTTCCATCTTTTATGCTCACTGGAAATGATTTTTTGAATATCTGCCGAAACAAGCAATTCAATTGATGTCGAAAAATCCAAAGCTAATACATCATGTACATGTAAACTGTCATAAGTGTTTTCAGCTCACAAAGTTCATTATCTTTATTGTTTTCATGAATTAACAAGCGCTATTCAACCTCAATTATAACTAGCTATGGGAGACATTTTTATGTCTTTCCTCTCCGTTTTTGTGCAAGCATCAAACTGGGCCGTCATGGTACCCATGTATGTTTATCAATTACAGACATTTGCATCATATTTCGGAGATGATGTGACTTCTTCTAATTTGTAACCCTTGAGGGACATTCACGTTTTCTTTTATTATTCACATCCTGAAATGTTCTTGTTAGACTTAATTGAATGGTTCAAATTATCATATCATTTTTTGTGCTTTTGAATATATTATGACAATCCTATTTAGGTTTTCAATTTCACGTATTACTCTAATAATGTTGTGCATTTTTTGATAGCCGTTGTCAAACAATCGTTTTCATGTTTCTGACTCATGTAGACTATTTCGTGCCACTATTATTCGCATGGCAATATCCTAAATTCGCTGCGTGATAGAAAACACTTTTTTCGAGTCCCGTGATTTGAATACTAGTTTGAACGTAGGAGTGAAAACATAGTTCTGAATGTCAACCTCACTGTCTAAGACGCAGCCTTAATTTAATCCACCCGTTTATTTTCAACAAATTCCTTAAATCGCAAGTCCCTGAGCCCGTATTTTAATGTAAGTGTGCACTAAAAAGAGTGTTTTCAACAATGCATCGTTACCGAAATTGAGTTCTTTTTTATTATTGTAGTTACATATATAATCAAATCTAGATTAAACAACATTAGGAATACATTGCCCTTAATCATTTGTTTCGACTAGTGACGTGGGTATTACGATACTCATGTGGATGTAACATATAAGAACCCTTACTTAAAGATATTTTGAAAACCAAAGATGAATTTTTTGAATTATCTAAATTGGAAATAATGTATTTTTTTTCTTATCTTCGTGAAAGTCAGTTTCGTAGCGTTGTTTTATTTGCATGAAATGCATACATTTTTCATGTATAATATATTACAGGAATCAAAAGTTTAGGCTGAACAAGAGGGTTAAAAGTCAAATTTGTAAAATGAATAATCGGAAATGATTGAAATTGGAAGTTAACTTTGTTATAGTTTATGGTTTTTGCTGCAAGATGTCAAGTTCTCAACGCTAAACATAAATTGCCAAATACACGCAGAAGTTCATTAGTTCAAATTTATCGGAAATTTTTGGCATTTTTAAAATTATTGTTGGATTTCAAAATAAGAAAACAACGCAACCCCACGAGGAAAGACGATATCAGAGATTCAAATTCCGTAAAAACATGTAGAAAGAAGGTGAATCTATATTCTCGCAAATCGTGTCGTGTGATTTTTATGAAAGAATCTATTACTTCTAATTTTGTAACATGAACGCTGAGACAGACTGTATAACCCATTTTGATATCCCTGACGTAAGAGGCAGCGGTACTGGCTGTCTTGAAGTAATGATTTAAGAATTGTTTAAATCATGTTGATTGTCTAACAAGGTATTCATTTGAACGTTCTAGGAAGAAACATAGTCAATTTAAATAGACCTATCTACAGCTCTTCACAGGTGGAGCCTGTTCCTCTGGTATGGGATAAACAAACCTAACTAAGATAAACAAATTGCCTATCCTTTGCTCCTAGAGAAACCCATCTATCGATTAAGTTTTTAATGTAAACGATAAGTTAAAGCAATTTAAAGAAATTATTGCTACCATCGATCCATCCATTTAATCATAATTAAGAACTATTACTATTGACATGTGGAGATATAAATGCTAAATTACAAACCTGATTAACCTCAACAACTTCTTGGTCAATATATGGTTGATTTGCAAAAGAAATGGTGCTACGAGAACGGTAAGAAGGTTTTTCCATCCAAGAAAAGTAAAATTGACCTAGGTTATAAAATGCATTTTATAATTAGACAGAAATAGAGATTTTAATGATTAATTGCTGTGTTTTAGTACAAAAAAGCTAGGAGCATTCCTGAATCCACTTACACGTGAAGAAATTGGACTATTTCCTAAAGCTCTGAAAAGTTAGAAAAGATAAATGGTATTTAATGGACCCAGTTACTGTTTGGAATTTATAAATTTGCTAATCACATTTGACTTTAAATTTGGTTTGAATATTGAACATCCCTTTAATTAACCCATCGCAGTCAACGTATTAAGTGACGATCTTCCCTTTACCATCACTATAATTCTGCCGTCCGTTCTCCCAGAAGAATGCGTCGTTCCTCTATTCTTTGCGTAATTTTAAAGTCATTCTACCGCTCACGTTTGTTCTCATTAGTTTAGAGCCAAGGATGCTGAATCAGCTCCTACACTAATCATACGAGTTGTTTAAGCAATGTTCATAGAATGCAGGTAAATCATTCCCGTTTGTTTGTCTCAGAAATGGGAAGTACGGCTGATATACCTAGCTGTATTAGTTTTAACGAACATTCATGCTACTGTTTTTTCTAAATCTTCCCCAAATAAAATTACTGGAAAGGCAGTAGTCCAACTTACCTATTTAAGTAATCTGTAAAATACAACAGCTTTTGAATTGTAGGCAGCGTTCACGGAATTCTTCACAATTGAAATAGAATTTCTTGTTCTGAAGAAAGGTCTAAAACCTTCCCGTTTAAAATCCCTGCCGTAAACGGGGACGGTCGTCGACAACTCCCGCGGTTGACAGCGTAGGCGCTGCATAGCGGCAGCGTAAAAATGTCCAATTGACCGCAGTAGCGTGTTCTAACGTACATGTGGTGCGCCAAGTGGCGCAGTCTTGCGCAACCCCACTGCAGCCTCCGCCGCCATTTAAGATGTTGCGTTGACTTTCTCTGACGTGAACCCTGTTGCGCTGAGCTGCGTTATGCGTGTCTTACTGCACAAATTCGCACAGATGCAAGCGGCAATTTTTAACTGGCTATAAAATTTATCGTCACTCTGGATAAAGCACGGCAATAAAATTGAAATGATATATTTAATTCTCCCGAATAGTACTGCAGATTCTAAGATCGACTTACCATTGTAAGGAATATCTTTCCAGATTTTGAAACTGCAGATCATGGAAATTATCTGGTGAATAAAATTCAATTGAAAAAATCATTCATGTATGGTCAAGAACAGAATAGATCTTTATGGATTGGTTAAATATTATCTACAAACTATCTTTACTTGCACACCAACACTATCAGGATCCCAAGTAAAATTTGCTACAAGTGAACATTTTCAAAATTAAACTCTGAGCCATAAATGACTTCCTAATGAGACAAGTAGCTGTGCGTTATCGCTCCGGAGCCTCTAGCTTGAACTTCTCGTCACTGGAGAATTTCTTCGAAAAACTCATTTTTAAAACGACAACTGGAGTTCTTGCAGAGAATAACTTGTCCATCTTGTTTTTTCTTTGGAAACTTTCAGTTGAGTTTTTGAGAGAGTATTTCTTGGATGATACAGCGCAGAGTACACGGCCGTACGAGCGTTCCGCTTTAAGGACGCACAAAGCACGCGTGCTATTAAAGAGCTTAAGTAATATAAGGAATAATATAGCCAGGCTGATGGCCCCTTTTAGATCCAGCAACACTTGCTACAGGCCCTAACGAGAGGACACTTATAGCTCATTTTAAATATTCAAGTGTCTTATTGTGAAAGCAAGAGCGCTTTAGGCGACTTTCTGCTCATTAGCTGTAGGGTACAACTCAAATAATATGTTTGGAATTAGAAAACATTTCTTGTTGTCGTAACTAACTGGAAAGAGGTTGACTGTTTCAGTTGAATATTTGAATTGAAATATAGCTTAACAGTAACACTTTCATCATCCCTGCATTGGAATTTATGTAAGGATTTTATAACTCATTTCATTAACATTACGACCAAGGCTTCGTTCTAAATTAAAATTTCACCAAAGATATGTGTCTAGCGCTTTCTCTGAAAAATCTATTCTACGTTAAAACTGCTCTTTTGTACTCGGTGACAGCGTGAACGCACCAGCCACTCTTTACTTTCCAGCATGAACTCGTTGAACGTTAAGTAGCCTCGAGCGTGATTTAGTGAAGTACTGTTGATGTGAGTACCTTTGAAAGCTAGTTTGCTTTAGAATAATTCTGCGCTCATTGTGTGCGCTGTCATGTTCCCCAAGATTATAAAAGCGGTCAATGATAAAAGTTTTCGTTGAGAGGAGGGTTACTGTCACTATCTACTTCCCGGATCCATTTGCACTCGATGGCACAAAACACGTGCGATCAAAGCAGTGACACTTAAGACACTGAGGTTACAACTCACGCGTAAAGCATCTGATGTGGTAACGTTCTCCAGCCGATAGACCATAAAACTTGAGAACTTTTGGTCACACTTTTTTCAGTCGCCATTGAAAGCATTTTATGGATAGTTCCTTACTGACAACAACGTGAGAAACGTTGGAAATTTGGGATGCTTTTCTTGACATGGCGTGAATATTTGTAATTAATCTACATATTTATTTATATATATCAATTGAAATAACAAAACATGTATGGATGTCAACATATATCCACTGAAAATTTTTAAGGAACAACTCACTCGTTGTATTTGCTTTGGTTTAGCTCACCCTTTCTAGAACTTAACTATTGCACAAATCAGGTTTTGAGAGCCTGTATCATTTGGGAGCATGAAGTAACAACTAAACAAAAGCGAAACCTACGATTGTGTAGACATTCATTAAAAATTATCACGTTTTACGCATTATGATAGAGGAATAAAAAAATATTACTGTGTTCTTTTACGAAAACAACTCTGAAAAAGGTTCCCTAAAAAAAAATCGAGCAAGAGTCGGTGGCACATTTGGACTGTAGCAGCTTCAAGCTTATGTATGAAGGACTTCTGTCACTCAAATGCATGTTATTCCACTCAGATTTTTAGATTTTATCAAGATTGACTGAGTAGGTACTTGAAACAGGCAAACAAAATAGAAATTGGAGAGCTGGGATTATCGTCTGCAAAGTTTTCTTTTCATCAAACGAGCTGAAAATACTCAATCTCCCCCGGATAAATTTTCAAAATTATCACGTATTTCCTAGATCATTTTTTCATACAATTTTCACATGGTCCTGTCCGCCGTTCTGGCGCACCCATCGTTCCTGCACAGTGGCCCTCGTTGTGGCCGGGTGTATTCGTGTGAGCCCCACCGACATCCCTGTCGGTCCGGCCCGAAGCAAACTTCAGTTCATTAGTTTTAATTAAATTTGCCCGCTGGTGCACACCAGTCTCGTTGTTGCTGCAATTAACCTTTCGCTCGAGAATTGAGATCAGCGAAAACTGCTACGCCTCTCGCTCGCAAGCCACGTCACTTCATAACTGCTCGCCCCATTCAGATAATTTAGAGGTGACTATGTAGTGGCCAGGGCGATATTTCGCAATTTCGTCGCTGTTCAATGAAAATTACAAGCACCCAACAATTACAATTAAAAGATGTGTCCCCTTACGCTTGGCTCAAATTTCGTTGCGAGCGAAATTATTACCGCAACGCTAAATGCTGTTCACTGGACATAAAAACCGGATGGAATTGTGTGGGTAAATGAGTTGCTCAGAGAAGGCGTTCAATGGTGCGTCGCATATAACGCTTAGCCTTCAGCTTTTGCAAACGGCTAACAATCCCCACGCCTTTCAAAGTCACCAAAAAAGTCAGAGATTTGGAGCCTTCTGCAGCGCCGCCGCTCATCAGGCCGGAGCATGTAAGCAAACGGACGCAAGACTGTAACAGAACTTTCTGTTCGTTCACAATCGTATTACTCACATGAGTAATTAGAGTGTTGAGAGGATTTATGAGAGAAATCATCAGAGGATAATGACGCACATTTGTTACTTTAAAACTGAGTTATGAGGGAACCATATGAAATCTTTATGCTCAAATGATACATCGTTATATTATGCATGATAAAGGGATTTATTTTAATTATCTCACAAATGCTCATGTCATCATGGATATAGTTAAAAAATCAAAGTGTATAGTAGATAATAAATTAAACCATAGTAATACCATTGCACAAGCTGTATTTGCATCACAGCGCATGCTTAGTTTGACACACGACATCTCCGTGTTCGCATGGCATCATTAATTATTATTCTACCTTTGCTTAAGAGTTCCATGCGACAAAGCTCGTGGCTGGTGCCGTTGCGGCCAGAACTCTACGTGTTAACTCGTCACGCTACTCGCTCTTCAAGAGCATGTGTTGAAACTTCTAAAGTTGAAGCGGAATTACTTCGCAGCTCATACATTCAACAAACTTAATTAATTGAGGTATGGTGTTGACGCGAGGGATGTACTGTGCTTACGCTGCATAGTCTTCAATATCCAAATGAAAAAGTAGCCCAGCAAGAATTACTCAGCTTTACTGTAGTGTAGTGTTTACATTTTTAACGCTGCAAAAACTGCGTTGTTGTTCACGCCATTAGTGTAAATTTTGACGCTACTTTTCATTTTTTTGTAGGAAACTGAAGTACAGAGAGAGAATGAAAATTGTAGTGGATGATTTCTCGGAAAAAGCACAAATATCTGCTGCCGTTAATTGTTATGAAAGTTGAGTTTTTCTTTTAATTCAACAGTTGTTCACGGAAGTCATTGGTTGCTTTTCTAGTGTGTGAGGCTCAAACGGGCAGATTCATTCAGAGGTCTTTATTTTTAAATAGCCTTCAAGATCTTAATTCTTTTCATTATCATTCAGCAACACTGGAAACCAGTGTAAAAAATGCGTGTTTCTGCGTTACTAAGAATCGAATACTAAGTTAATATTAGTTACAGTCAAGTTCAGACAACAGCGCAAGGTACAGCAAAGCTCTAAATTTTTAGTGCGACCAGTTTAATTCAGTCTTCAAAATATTACTTCCCGACAACGCCCATAACTAAATTACTGATTTTTTAATAGACATCTACCAGTAGAACTAAAGCATCAGCCGTTCAGTACTTTGTTTAACTAAAATATTTAGAATCAAGCTTCTTTTTGTCCGGATGGGTTACTAACAAAAGCACTTTAACGAAAAATCTTCCTGATGATCATTATATGTTAAAATTGCTTTTTTTTAATAATCACATTTATTTTTCAGCTCTCAACTTGGACAGGGAAGGAGAGGCGGGGTTATGAGGGTTGGGAGCCCCTGTCTTTCCTGCCATTTCTGAATTTCACACCCTCAAAAAAGCCGCTTACTCTGGTTAATGTACCGCATAGAAGCAGGGATTTGATCTCAGGACCTTCTTCTCCACAGGTCAATTAACTTTCATACGTCAATAAGTTCTTACGCCTTTGCTGTCAGGAAAATCAAACAATTTTTTATAAAAAAAGAATCCCAACCACATATCAACGTCAAAAATGTTTACTTTTAGAATTATAGTACTTTGCATGCGTATACATTTTTTTCATAGAGTTCTTTATGTGAAAATGACCGTGCACTAACACATGGAAACTTAAATCCTTGGAACTCACAAGATGCTCCGACAATGATGGTTTAGAACAGCGCTGTCACAAGATGCATAGGTCGTCGACGGATACAAGGAGGTTTGTGCTGCGCAAAGCTAAGCATTTGCGCATCAGGACTGAACTTGGTAAAAATGCTTTACGGATAATTTTATTTCACTGTAGACGAAGACTTTCGTAGCACAAACATCGTGGTCTGAAAAAGGCATCCCTTCATTTTGTAGTCAATTATTAAGATGCCTAATTTTCGGAGCAGACGACGGATGAAATAAACTTTGACATTTGACAACATCGCTGCTAATTTTGGAGCGATTGTGAGCAACGGCTGCGAGATGAAATCGGATTTAAATATCAATTAAATCGACGGATGCATATACAGTAATTCAAGAATATTCATTAGAATTCGGTTGTACCATGCTGTCGCCTTCCAAGTGTTAAAAAAGAAAAGAAAAAAAGAAATGATGCTTTAGAAATGCGAGCCTAAGCCCACAAGAGAGACCTGCAGTAAACGTTCCTGGTTTTATTATATACATTTACATAATTTTTTTACTGTTATCATGCGGGCAGACACAAAGAACTCATCTTACTCCAAATAAGATTTGGAATTTATTTACCTTAGGATGATAATAATGTTAGGAACTATAGCAGCACTTAAAAGAATATCGAGAATAATTCTGTGATGACTGCTTCTGCCAGGGAAAGGACAATTCTATGACACTGCATACAAGGGATTAAAAAATTTTCGCAAGAAGGTGGTAGAGATCAATTCTTTGATGACACAATTTACCAGAAAGTATGTCCACGCCGAAGAAGGTTATAGAAAACAATTCTGTGATGATCCTGCCTAGCAGGGCCTATAGCATCACTCAAAAAGGTGATAGAGAACAATAACAATTAGTGGACGCGATAGCCCTCATTATCATCCAAGTTAGACTCGTAAGCTCACTAACGAGCGTAAATGTTTTCCAGTCAATTGTGAGACTTTTGAGTAAGCGCATGTAATTGAGTGGAGGAGGTCTACGGAAAACCATCAGCACGAGCACGTGAGATCCAATAAAGCAATTCCGCCGAAGAAAACTTTTCGAGTAAATCGTCTCCTGAAGGGACGGTAATGAGATAAACTTTGACACAGTCACTTTAGCCTCGTTCGCTCCATCGATAGAAGACTTCACCACCCTGGAGAGAGAGAGAGAGAGAGACACTGTGACAGTGAGAGAAAAAAGAAAAAAGAAAAAGCGAGGGACTGTGAAGAATACTTCTCTTTTCGATCAGCTCAGGTGGTCCCGTAACTTTAATTATTTCGGGCCCGTCCTCTGGAGAGACCAAAGCCAAATTGCTTGGCGAGAGCCACAATTTACGACAAGTCTTTGTGGCAACGGGCCGGATCTGCGCCAAACTTCACCGGTCTCGCCATATCTTGCTGATACCAACCACATCTGTAGCTTCTTACGGACCTTTTCTTCGGGGTAAGTTAGTGAGGGCAGTTTGTCAACGCTCTGGCCTGGGTTACCGTCAAACCTGCGCACAAGCTGAATTAAGGTCACGGACAGGTCTTTCTGTGGCACGGGAACAGATACTCTCAACAATAATGAGCACGAAAAAGTAGCTCCAGACTAGAGTATGAAAACAGGGTGCGCAAAGACATTGTATTCTGAAAACCCAAGTAACGAACTGTCATTTGTTGTTTGCTTGGTGGCACGGAGACCAAAACGTTTTTCTCGAATGAAATGCGTTTATTGAATAATGAAATTGAAGTTTAAATCAGTAAAACATTTTTTGATAAAGATTTCAGTTGGCTTACTATAAGTTAAAATTTACAAGCGCATCAAATAAAAAACATTTTTGCTTAAGATAATTAATCTTAGCAACTAAAAGAAAAAGTACTAGAAATTAAAAGACGTAGATAGTATCATTTGCAAACAGATGTACTTCAACACCTAACTGATCTTTAATTAAATTATTTAGCAATACTAAGAGAATGACCAATCATTTGTTAAGAAGACTGGATTGGCAAGAGTTCAATTTGTGGAAGATGAGATCAGGCATGTGAAAGTTGTCTGACACATTTAACACGTAAAGGGATGGTCTCACTCAGAAAGCTATTTAAAACGGGCTAAATGAGGCATCTGCGAAAACCAAAGCACAGCTGAAAATACGTAGAATATCGATAACACTGCGTCATTTATTCGAAGAATAACAACGCTGAATAATTCAGAGAAGATTTCTCAAAACGAGTGAGGGTACTAATTCACCAAATTAATATTCCATACAACACAGCTTAACATTCTGAACATAGTATTTTGAACTGGAGATTATTTTTAGGTTTCCTGTACATCTAGTTGCAAGCACGTGGTCCTACGTCCACCAGAAGAAAGTTTTTCACATCATTTAATTTAACGCCTCATCCCCCACAGCGTGTGAATGACAAATGTTGCTCCAGATCTCGGGTATTGCTCACTGAAAATTGTGACTCCCTTTACGGTGGCTCAGTGCGTCTGAGGCTCGAGGTGTGAATGTGTCTCATCTTCAGAGTGTGTCGCTTCGCACTCCGTGCGGGTCCGTTTTGGTGAACACGCACCTGTATGCATGCCTGTAGGTACTCTTACGTTCAGCTGCTCTTACGCACACGTGTACACATCTGGGAATATGTGCTGTCAGATGCTCGTATTTGCACCGTCATCTGCTCGTAAGTAACTTTTCAAGCTTAGATGGAATAGTTCAACGCACTTCGACTTACGAGAGAGAGATGATAGCAGAACATCAAGAAGGCTGGAAGTACGTGAATTTTCGCAGTTTTATATCATATTCTTTACAGCTAGACTACAACAGTTGATGCGAAATTCTCATTTCGTGAAATGAATTTTTCTTTGCAATTACGTATTCAATTCAACTGTGTCTAGTGTGTTTCTTGTGACATATAAGCAATATTGTCATCCATGTTAGTGCAGTGAATGTAGCCATTTCTCGAGGTAAACTTTAAACAAAAAGCATTGAAGCGTATTTGGGATCGTTTTACTGCCTTAGTTTTCTTAATCGTTAGAAAGAGAATGCTCAATTTTACTAGCACTTACGTATAGATTTCAAATTTGTAGAATTGTATTTTCTGCGCGAGGAAATTCTGTGCTCATAAATTTTAATTTCCGTACTGAAAAGAATGCAGGATTTTTCAACGTAAGCCCTCAGGAAAAGTGTATGAATTATATCATGCTTCAGGAAATTCAATCACTATCGTAAGATGCAATTTTTCATAACACTAAGTGATATTGCAACTTGTTTTACATCATGATAACCTCTTTTGATGAAAGCCTATTTTTCCCGACTCTGATGGACTTTTCTGGTGGATGGCTTTGGTAAAAGCTTTTTTCTGATTCTGGTGTGAGTTGACGAGACTTGGGCGCTGCAGCTGAATATGCACAGCAGGCTGCGCTTAGCATGAAGATCCATTCCCATCTCCGCTGTTGCTCCCTTCGTGCTGTCTTGGGGGTGTGTGTACAATACATTATTGTGACAAGAAGCACGTGAAACATCCTGGATCCTGCATTACTGTATTAGAAAATTAGGCCGGAGAGCTCAGAACTGAAATCAATGAATACGTAAGCTGAAAATCACTTGAAAATATTCATAAACGATTTAAGGCTTTGGCACTTTTCAAATTAATATGCTCAGAGGAATTACGCTTATACTGAGCAAGTTACCATTGCTCGTGGTTGGTGTTGAGGAATGCCTATGTACAACATACCTCTGCGTAGCCTGAAATGGACGGTGTCTAGCTGGCCCACGTAACGATGTCGCTGCGCCGCCTGAGAATGTATTAAAATTTCAAGATGCTTGTAACACGCAGCTCAAATTCACTAGTTTTTTGTGATTGGATTTGAGGCAGATGTTTTTTACGATTTGTTAGGTTATCGCATTCCTTCTCCTTCATTAGATGTATTTACTCATGGCTTCAGAGAAGGTTCAATAATGTTCGCGAGCCTTGACTCATTTAACGTTCACATTAGCATTTTAAGTTTTCCCCTTGCGTGACAAACTTAATTGGAAATGTAGTGGCATTTTGATGTTTTCACAATTCACATCAATGGATTTCGAACAAATAATGTTTTAACTCATGCCATTTGAGTAAATAATTATTATATTAAAGTTCATAGGTTTTCCATCCCTCGAGTTAAAATTAAACCAAATCCAGTTTACTCACTCCCTTTTACACCCTCAAATTATAATGCTTCTAATGTTCTACCTCTATTATGTGTTATGTTCCACCACTCCACCCATTATGTTATTTCCTATGTGGCTATTCCACCGCTTAGGCATCTTATCGGACGTAGGAATTTATATTTTTTCGACTGAATCATGTTTTTTTCGGGATCATTTCAATAGGATATTTGGTATTCGCTGCCACCAGCCTCTAATGAGATGAACTATTTTGATATAATTATCTCATTAATTTATTCAGAATTTGATTGAACGATTCACTTCTAACACTAATCATGATGACATAATCATGATTCAAATCTTCGGTAAGCGTGTGTCGAGGGCATTAGTAAGAAAGTATTTTCAATGCTATTACTCACACGTGCATGTTCAGTATCGTCATTATTACATACAGATTTTGTCTCATCTTTTCCACTCTATACTCATCGCCAAAACCGATGAACCAAAAGAAAAGGCGCATCAGTATTCGGGATCTTGCTTAGTCGACCTCCCTTGTTTAAGTCTCGGACTCGTCTCCCGGAGTCAGGCTACTCAACCCTCTCTAGCCCTGAAGGCGTGTTCGATACGGTTGTGAAGACTCGTTACGTTAATGTCAGACAGTTAATTGGTGTATACGCCCTCAATCTTGATTAAATATTGAGAAACATAATTCTACGTTTAATCTATACCAAATGAAAAAGATCCCAGTTGGCTAAAATTACATAGACATGGAAATGTATTCTTCGAAGAAAAAAGGTAGTTGGTAGTTGGTGAAAAAGGTAGTTGGTGGAGCTCCCTCATCGAAGTAGTGCTGAAGAAGTGGAGAAAACGTGGGTGAACGTAAGACGATGAGGGTAAACGACCCCTACTGGCGTTGTAACGGTTGTTCGTGATAGACTGGGCTAGAATCGTGGGATTATACAAATGCTGGATTTATCCAGGAGAACACATCCCCACGAGATGACGGTTCTTTTCGAGGCATTATAAGGGAAGCCGTTAGCCAGACGCACTTCTTTCTCCTAGCATTTCAGTTATCAGATACGATATAGGGAAGTTGTGTGAAACACAATACTACTAATAGTCATGCATTTTTAGGCACTATTACAATGAAGTTGTGTCTTCCAACATGTGTGCACAATTTAATTCGAAAAAAGTCTATTGAGTACTGCATTTTGCCTCAATATTTTTATGTGAAAATAATGCACATAAATATTTTGAGACCATTTCCTCACCTTAACTAATAGGTAATTAACTCATGAAAGCGCGTTTTGGCTCAAACGAACACTGAATAGTTGTGCACGATGCTTAAAACGCGCTTCAAGGCGCATGCCCCCACCAAGACGCTGGCCTCAGGCAATTCTGCCAGTGCGGTGCTGGCAACTTTTGATGTGGTAGTGACAGATCATAGCCATGTCTTCCGCTTCTTTGTTGACCTGTGATAAGCCTTTGTTTATTCGACAAATTTTGACGACCTTGTATCATTTAGGATCAACTTGTAGTTAAAAATTACACAATTTTTAAATTTATGTCCAAATTGCCGCCCTCTGTAACTTGGCGTAACTCATTTGCTTCAGCGGTTAACTAAGGACACTGCTGGTATTACAAGGAAAATTTAAGTGTGTGTAAAATATTGGATACACGAAATATTAATTCAAGAGAAATCGGTTTGCGTCAAACTTTTAAAACACCTAGTATGTGATGTTTTTACTATTTAAATATATTGTCTAAATGTTTTAACATTCATATACATTCAAACAATTCGCTTAGTATATAAGAAAATTAAATATTTTTACTACCATCAGAGATGTTTTGTCCACTTTTGTGATAAATTACATTGAACTTAAATTTCACAATCTAAGTTTAAATATTTAATAAGTAGACTGACTCATTGGAACGAGTTTTTCACATGAATTGGTGTTATGATGAAAACTCATTTTTTCAAGGAGAAAAGATAGAAGATAATTCCTTCGAAATTGTTCTGAATAAGCGTTTGATTTTTCAAAAACGAGACAGTTGTCATTTTCTGTATCGCAGACTAATTACGCTTCAATTTACTGAAATGAAATACGAGAATGAATATACCTTTATTCAAAAGATAATTTAAGCAAAGATATAACGTCAAACAGACGTTATAATTATATACATAGTGAGTGTTTTAAATATATCCCTTTGAGACCGGAATTCAGAACTTCAGGCACATACGTTCGGTTAGGCCGTCATTTTGCACTACAGAGAGAGAAAACTTTTCTAAATGGTTCCATCACTAGAACTTTGTTTATGTGCATCATGAGAATTAGATGTGCAGTTACACTACCGGGAGGTACGGAAACTGTTGTGCTCAGCTGGGCTGGACGCAACCTAGCTGGAGGTTACGTACACCGCAACTCGCAGCCGCACACCGCCTTCGCTTGGCATTTGCTCAGCCTTGCGTCGGAGAGTTTGTTCTGCCCGAACTTTGGAAGAAACTCGTGCACTTATTGATCGGAAAATATGATTCGCTGGTGAAGTTTGCGTAAAATTAAGTATTTGCTCATAATTCAGATGTGCATTTGCTCGAGAGAATCTTAGTGTACATGTTTGGGTACCATTAAATACAAAATTTCTTCCTCTCCCATAATATCTTAGGCAAAAACTCAGTTTATGAAATCGAAATGGGTTCTCTTTAAATTCCATATTCATCTCATATTGTAATTTTATTTATTTCATCATTCTGAATGCCTGGAGAAATGAAATGTTTATCATGAAAAATTATTTTTCAAGAACCAAGCATCACCATCCCACAGAGTTCAGGAGAAATTTTCATTCAGGTTAATTTGCTTTGTTTCCGTTTCCAATGAGAAAGTTTTCCGCTCAGAAATTTAGCACAGGATTATGTCCTGTGCTCTGCGCAAGCTTGAAGGCGTTAATTACTACGTAGTTTAATTAATACGATGGGTAAATTCGCCGAAGCATTACTGCCGTATCAGGTCTGCGTGTTTCATCTGTTGTTTCTTTCTGAATTAACTCTAACAGCGACCACAATATCGACGCTTATTTCATCGTGCTTATATCGACTCTATACTTAACTCATTTTGTTTTATCCAGTCAGTTAAAATCATAATTATTAAGCGAATGTCAGTCTATAAAAACATTTTAAGACAGGTGCAGCCACAGAAGTGCTCAGGCTGGAAAAAGTAGTGTTTAAAACTGTTATTCTTTTCAGAGTCGGCGTGCTGTGACAGATAGGAAAGGAAATTTTGAATGCTAGTTCTTCAGCCTTCATGCTGAATTCCGTGAGTAGTGGTCTGATGGAAAATAATTATTATTATGTAATATATCCGCATCAGTAAAATTTCTTCGTTTTACCTTATCTCGTGCTTTTAAGCAGCCCGTGCGAATGAGGACCTAAATTTCAGGAGTAAACTCATTGCATTTACGACGGATCATCCGAATTTTCTTTTGGATATATTTCTCCGTTTTTGACATTCAAACGAGGTAAATACGGCAAGGTTCGGTTAACTTAGGTTGTGAAAAGCTGGGTTAGATTACATCGTTTTCGGATCATTTACAGTGAGTCCAAAAACTATTCGTAGTTTACCAAGAATGTATATTTTCTGTTATTAAATGCAATCCTACACATCATTAAGATTTGAAGCTTTCACTGAATAATGGGCGAAATCAATTAGTATGGAAAATACGAAGCTATAAAACATGCGTATAACTAACAACGAAACCGAAAAAATGGGGTATCAAAAAAAGTTATTGAAAGACCATTAGGAATAAAGCATCATCGAATCTGGCTAAATTAGAAAATTTTTGCCTCTACCAAAAGGAAAAAGTCCTCGCAAACTTCACGAGACTTTCATTTCAGAGCAGCGACCGCGGGCAGTCGTAGGTTATGAGGGCTATAGGGGGCCATGTAATAATTTATTCGTATTTTATATTGAGTATGACTTTTTCTGTCTCCCTGTTCCCTGAGTTGCATTGCAAATTGTACGACTTAAAATAAATGTCATTTTCTGTGCTTACTTCTACGTTTGATGCTGTGCTTTTTTGGGTAGAGGTTTTAAATCTCATGAAGGTGTGGTAAAGTACTTAAAACGGAAAATAACATTTTCTGTTACATTATACTTTTTGGGCCTGCTGTACGTTGAAGCAAACTTTGCTTACAAATCTGAGAGATGAAACTTTCAGTCAAAGTTAATTTTATATCTAAGTTTTGGGTACGTTTTGGGGAAGCAAAATCGCGTGCGTGTCATGGTATTTTTATTCGGCAGGAAATGAAAAGATTTTTAAATAAACATAAAACTCACAATGAAAACTCGAAAGAGACGATAAAAAATCATGTATATAACTAATTTTCTTCATCTCGTATTTCGTAATATTTCGAGAGTTGGTGCTAGAATTGGCGCGCTCACCGTCGGGGTCCGAGCGTCCCACTCGAAGGACCCCCATACGCCAAAATTCATTCACGTAGGCAATCTGCGCATGTAACAGATAACGAAATCTGTAACATTTTATTGTTTGCTTAAGGTTAAAATACGGTAGTGGGGATCATCATGTTATTAAAGATGAGGTTAGGTTAGAATAGAATGGGTTAGGTTGGGCAAGTTGGGCAATGATTCATTTAAATATAAAAATCATGAATATGATCTGGTAATCTTGAAGCGAGAATGAGAACTATTATTATTTTATTATTATTACCCTAAGGATGACCATAGTGAACTCTTGTTTAATGTTGGCTCTCTGAGCCACAATTTCGAACTTTTATGAAGGCATTCAGTGGTTTAGCTGTTCATGAACTGCACATAAAATTTATATCACATACACAAATTATCACATAAATCTTTGCTTCATAGGCGGACCAAGTGCCCTTTGTGGGAGTTTCTGCCCTTTAGGGCAGCCTTCGTCCTTATGGGCAGCCTTCTTTCATAAGAGCAGTACGTTTCTTTGAGGACAATGCGGGGGTTTTAGTCGATAAATAATTCAGTTCGTCAAGGCTGCACTTGGTGCTCCTTGCTTACTTACGTGACTAAGTTAGAGCTTTCGACCCTCCTTATATACTTTGGCCACACTATTTTAGGTGGTTTTGACTTTCTCGTTTTGTCCCAGAAGTGTTGCAAATGCTATGGCTGGAATTGTACAACGATTCTTTTCATTTGAATCCACTGAACTTTTTTGTGGCAATGCTAGTAGCACATGAAATTAAATTTTTGTGTTATTGTAAAATATTTCATTTCATCCGAGCCAGTTTTGACTTTCTCGTTTTGTCCCAGCAGTGTTGCAAATGTTATGGCTGGTATTGTACAACGATCCTTTTCATCTATTTGAATCCGGTGAACTTTTTGTGCCAATGCTATTAGCATATGAAATTTAATTGTTGTGTAATTGTAAAATATTTCATTTTATCCGAGCCAGTTATTTAGCTGACTAGTTGATACGAAACAATGTAAAATTACCTCTAACCTCAACCTCACAGTCTACGACGAAAAACAATTTGGATCTACCGTTTTACTTTCAACCATAATCCCTCATCTCACTAGTTCCTATGTTCGTAAGCTCAAATTTCAACATGGGAGTGCACTTAAAAAAGTGTCTTCAACAATGCATCACACGCACAATGTTTTCTTGACCAATTGTAATAAAATGCATTGTCAAAATCAGACCAACGCACCGAAAGGAAATGCATTTTAAACGTGCTTTTCTACCAACCATTTGTTTGTTTAGAAATTAACCGGTATAAGTATTACTGCCCCCATGTGTAGATATCATGTCATGGTCTAAATTTCAAGATATTTGGAAGCATTTTTCGCTCATATTAAACATTTAAATGTGCGACGTAATTCATCGGCAATTTTTACTTTCCTACGCCCGTGAGTACATTAAGACGATATCATTTTCGGTAGCTACCTTTTCGCATTGCTCCAGCTATGCTGCAAATGTTATGGAATGATAATCCAATATACGCGCACCCTGACAAGTGTGTTTTAAACTATGTGTCACAGGGATTTTTTTCTTAGTTACTTTAATTGATTAACATTTTCAAAACTAAATTAATTACCGCAAAGAAAGGATGTTAATGTGAGGGTACTTTAGCATCTTTTTTCTCATTTTTCGTTTCATTAGAACATTAAAAAAAAAGGGCCAAGGTTTCGAATAATGTCATAACTTTAAAAACATCATTTTTTTATCTTCTTATTCTGGTCTTAAATTGCCCTTCTTACTTTCTTACTCTCATGATGACAACACTATTTTGGCTAGTTAACTTTTTGTACGGCTCCACCTATGTTGAAAATGTCACGGCTAGCTTTGTACAACAATAATTTTCATGTCTTTGACTCCGATGAACTCATAACGCCAGCACTATTAGCGTCAGAAATATCACAATTTTTTGTTTTTTTAGAGTGAATATTATGTTCTTTCCGAAGCACACCACTTGGCACAGTAGATGATGCGTCCGTGTGAAAAATTGTCTCAAATCCTGATTGTCTACCTCATAGTTCTAGACGCAAAATAAATCAAATCTGCCCATTTTACTGCTAACATCAATCCCTCACACTCGTATCACTAGTTCCTATGTTCTTATGCTCATAATTCAATACGAGTACGCACTAACGAGAGGGTTTTCAGCAATGCGTCCCATGAATTATGCTTTACTCAGTCACCTGTACTTTAAATGCATTACCAGAATCCGACTAACGAGACAAAGAGGAACTCATTTTTTTGTGCTTATCTCCGAATCATGTTTTCGACAATTATCATGGGTATTACGATAACCATGTATGAATAGCAATTAAGGATCTAAATCATTTGTCTCAACACTTAATTAACATGGGTATTACGATAACCATGGATGAATAGCAATTAAGGGTCTCTGTGTTAAGGTATTTAAACGCGATTTTTGTTTTTCGTTCAATTTAAATGCACGCAAACGAATACATTTTTCAATTAAGCGTTACGAGGATTGTGTTCTCTAAGTAACTTATATTCAAATGCACTGTCAAAATCAGATTAGGCAAAGGAAAGGAACTCATTTTTGATATGGTTTTCTATCAATCATTTTTTGATTCAACATTTTACACGAGTATTGCGATACCAATGTGTTATTATCAGATAAGGATGTTTAATGTTAAGGTGTTTTAAAAACCAATGTATCAACATTTCATGTTATACTTTATTGAAAATAAAATGTTTTTCTTTTTCTTCCTTACGCTTCCAAACGACCCTGGAAGTTACACGCATTACCGAAAATTTTCAAGAATTTAATATTATACAAGATACTAATATAATGACAACTACTCTCTGAAAATAACATTCTCATAAATGATGGGCTATATTGACCCTTTACAGATACAATTGATAAGATCCACATACGATTAAATTTAGAACCTGTCCCCCGAATACATTATAGAATTGAAAGATTATATACTCCATTGGGTTGCAGGACCGAAGCCCGAAGTAGGAGCAAGTGGGACAAGCAGCGGTCAGGCATCAGCTACAGAACGGGCTCCTTCAGGTGTCCACCACAGTGTCGCCTGCAAGGATCAGACCAATCAGGACCGGAAAATCAAACAGGAACTAAATGGTATGTCACATTCTTTATAGAAAATGGGGTTGCCTCCGTTCTTTGACAGATTTCGACCTCATGGGCAGCCTTCGCTTTTGGGAAGAGCCTTTGTCCCTCGGGCCAGCCTTCGCCTTCACAGGCGGTCTTTGCCCTCAGCGCCAGCCTTCGCTGTTAAGGCTAGCTTCAACTCTCAAGAGCAGCCTTTGCTTTTAATGCTAGCCTCCCTCTTGAGAGCAGCCTTTGTTTTAATGCTAGCTTCCTCCTTAAGAGCAGCCTTTACTTTTAATACTAGCCTCCCCCTTAAGAGCAGCCTTTGCTTTTAATGCTAGCCTCCTCCCTCAGGAGCAGCCTTCACTCCCAGCACGAGCGCGGCAATCACGACGACGTTTAGGGCGAGTAAAGCACACACGAAAATAAGCTTTGGAGCTTAGCGCAATTTTGAGGGCACTATTGCCCTGCCAATCGCTCTCTAGTGATGTTAATAAAGGACTCCTTCGGCAGTAATGAAGCTCTCAATTGCTGCCCATCGCTCGCGAAAACTTTAAAACTTCAAATGAATTATCTGAGGGTTCATAAAGGCGATCATCTCTAGGGCAGTAGGACGGTGCAGCGCAGTCTGGGACTTGTGAGAGTGCTTCAAGTACTGAGTGCTGAGTGTGCTTAGTGAGACGTATGTGCTCTGTGCGGCATGTGCCTTATGAGGCGCATGTACAGCTTGCTGTACATGCTCAATGGGACATATGTACTGCGCGCTGCAAGTGTTTGGTGAGGTACTTGTACTTCGTGGTGTATGTGCCTGATGCGGCACATGTTCAGCGTGCTGCACGTACATAACAAGGCCCTTGTGCTGCGTGCTCTATGTATCATACGCACAAAAGCTCATGTTACGTGTCAAGCGTTCGTAAAGAAAGAAATAAAGAAAATTAAAGAAGCCCACACCGCATGTCTACGGGCTGAGCTGGGATGCACATCGCAGTTTTTTAGTTCCGCATTACTTTGTACTGATTCTGCTCAATTCTGCGGTAGTAACCGATGTTGCTGAAAATATAATGAGCAGACTTAAACGATTCTATGAATTAAAACATGAAAAGTAAAAAAGTCGACCACTTGTACATCCGAAAGTAATTTTTTGTTTAAAAACGAAGAAAAAAGAACGACCGTATATTTCCCAAATTTTACATTACTGTCTCCTCAATTTTCAAAACTTCATAGTTGAACGGTACTTGAATCTTGTAAGTACCACAATAAGCACGCTAATATCTACGACAGAAATTGAGTCAACCAAGATCAAAAGAATGAAAATGTGTTCACTTAATTGGCTGCAAATCAAGAACAACGCTTTAATGAGCTCGCACAGTTGCATAATAATGACCATTGTTATGGAAAGTATGAGGAGATTTGCATAATGTACTTAGAAGACAAAATGCTTGTCGTTCAACAATTTGAACTTAGAAATACGGCGTATACTAATCGAAATGAACATGTTTACCGCATGACTAACTTAAAAAATTAAACCCAAATAATACCTGCATAAACAATTTTCAAGCAGTGAAAACGGTTTGTCAACGTAGCTTACAGAAGTGTTGTACAACGCACGCGTCTAAAACAAATGGACAAACATTCACACTGCAGTGAAATTCTATATTTCCGCATAATCTGATACAATGTAAGAGAATAGGTGAGGCGAATGGTTCATAAATCCCAATCCTATTTTCATTCATTTATACATATTTTGGGATGCAGAAATATATGCTGACCCCAGGGCTAACGAAACATACTGTGTCTTTTTGTTATAATAAGCCAATGTTCTAACTACAACTTAAATGCATGCTGTATACTTGTGGTATACCTGAGTTGTAACTTAACACTTGCTGGTCGCCGAGCGCTTAAAGAGTTTAATCGTAAGGGCTTCCAATAATTTTGAAATGAAATGAAAAATTCTACTTTGCTAAACATTGAGGACTGTATTGATCGTGCATTGAGAAATTCATGTCATGAACTGCAAGCGTAAAATTGAGCTAGTTTATGACATCCGGAGGGAAACATCAGAAAATCAATATTAAAGCTAATGCACATCAAACGTTTCAGGTTACCCACTAACTAGTTATTCCTAATAATACGCCAACAATGGTACATGACATTGAATGGAAACATTGTTGATAGATTGAAGCTGTTTGAAAGGAACAAAAATAGGAACAAAAATTTCTACATGCAGATTGCAAATAACTGAGGGGCGTGCCAAATGTCAACTGACACATGAGCGCGCAGGAGCTTCTGCACACGTAATTACAGGACGTGTTTGGTGCGATATTTTGTTGGACTAAAAGATGCCCTTTATTGCAACTAATACTTTTCTTCTAAATACTGTAGAGGAGAGCCCAGCATTCTATATCACGAAGAAATTGGGGTTTGGATGTTCCGCATAATGATTCTTCTGATTTATCAATTCCTTAAAATTATATTTCATCTAGGGCTCTGCAATAGATAGCTGCAGACGACAACACTGCAAATCTTATCCAGTAATTAAAAATGAATGAAATTCTTTGGAAATTGATTTACAACAATTTTAGTAAAAACCGAAGGCTTATGGATCGTGAGAAAAATCCGGCGGAAGAAGATTTGATTGCGTTGCAAGTGAGATATTTCATGTCAGCCTGATAAACAATCATTCTGCGTTGTGAATTTATTGAGGGTTTCCTCGCAGGAAATGAAAAGAATGCATGATGAAATGATATGCAAATAACGAAACAATGAAGTTAATTTGTAAAAGGTTTATCGATACGCTAATGATTTTTTGGAAATCCGACGTTTCTCAATTAATTTCAACAAAATAATAATGGTAGCGGATTTCAGCTCATGGAACACACAAGATGAGAGAAAGAACTCATTAATTTGGCATTGATTTTGACCATAGCAAGCTAGTATCTAGGACTTCTATGAGCTGAGCTGTGGGGCACGTCGAAGTTGTCGATGAGTTCCGCCTTCTTGCGTTCTACTGATTCTACCCAGCGTGTTGATATCTGAGATTTTACAGAATTAGTCGATATCAGTGATCTTATGGTCGATATCAGCGATCTCACAAAACATGGTGATAAACTGAGTCCTCCTCTACATTGATTCATGTTTTTCGTCAGTATAAGGTGTTTATATGTAATTCTGTGTAGACATGCTAGATAGCTTATCGATGGACAAATGAATTTCTTTGCGTCAATGCAAAGATATTCAGATGAAGATATTTTCCCAATAGGTTCAATTATGCAGAAATGAAGTTCTAAGTTTACAAATCAAGATAATGTGATCAGTGTCTTTCCTGTTCTTTTATTCCCCATTGTTTATTGGCTGAGGTCTTGGACTTCAGAGACCGGAAACTTTACCGCGTAGATGACGGATTCACTGAGCATATTATCAACTGTTGAAGACGCAGCTCATCGAGATGACCTCGCTTCTGAAACTGATAACTACACTGCCTGGCCAATAAGTTTGTCGTACCCTGGTAAGCAGTGGAAATAATTTGAGTAATTCTTCAACGGTGACGTGGTATCAAAGTTGAAGGAAAGGAATGTGATAACATGTAGGAGCTGCATTCAACGTCACCGGTAGTCAGTACTGTCCCTGTTTTTTCCGCGACAACAAGCTTGAATAATCACACGGGAAAAGAACACACAAAACAAACCTCCGTCTCCGAAGACGGTACGTTTGCACCGGGGTGGGAAATCCGCTAGAAAAGTGTCTCAAATTATTGACATCGAACTAAGAATCGTGAAAAAAAACACTGAAAAAAGCGAAGCGCAGTCAGAGGTGATTTTAGTAAACTTAAAATTCTCAATACTTGCGACAGGCATTTTCTGAAGTGATTGGTGAAAGCAAACCAGCGGGAAAGAGTTCAGCAGTCAACAGGCATATTCAACAACGGTCTCAAGAAAATTTGTGCTCGGTCTGTGCGGCGAGCTGAAGAAAATGGGTGGCCACGACACGATTAGTAAAGTTAATCGAATGAAATAGCTTCAATTTGCAGAAGACCACGAAGACTACACAAGAGCAGTGAAGAAGAGTCCTGTGGTCATATGAGTCAATGCTCATGTTTTCCAAAAAATGACTGAGTTAGAGTTAGATATCGATCATCTGAGTTGGAGTTAAAACAAAAAGCCCATGAAGCTTTGGTACCTTCACGCACCAATCCAACTGTTAAGACTAATTATCAGGAGGTGCTTCACATGGCCGAGATTGAGTTCAGCAGCCTTGAGCAGAAACAAAATGTAATCTCAGGATTATTTCAACATTCTAAGTGACCAAGCACGCGAGTCAATGGATTTTTATTTTCCTGTTGTTTCCGGTTTTTTCAAGACGACAACGATTGCATCCATCGGTCTCATGCAGTGCAAGATTTGTTCAAGGATCACGAGGGATCATTTTCTCCTAGGAATGGTGTCCGCAACTTCCAGACTTAAATCCTATCGAAAATTCGGGCATCAACTTGAGAGAGCTGCAACTCTCAACTTTCCTTCGTTTTTCTAAACAGCGGCAAGGGAAGGAATGTGTCATTCGTTCTAGTCGAAAATGTCTCTGGGCCACAACTCTATTAACAAGATCATTTATGCGTAAGGAATAAAATCGTTCATACTGGCGATCCACTTAAAACGATTTGATATTATTTTACACGTCCTCAATTTTTTCCACACATTTTCGAAGCCTTTTTTCATCGCTAAAATATTCAGATGAATCATCTTCAGATTATCTATGATCAAATTTATTTCATTACTAATTTTTGTTTTTAATTCTTCTCCACTGCATACAAGTCTTAAAAAAAATTGTAATGCTCAAATGTCCCTGCAGAAAAAATTTGCATGGTGCAAATCAAGTCAGGGGATCTTGGAGATGACTGGATTTTATAGTTTTTTCAATAACACGATTATTGAAAACTTCATGTCGTTTTTGCGAAACTGCAACTGTTCGTCGAGCAATGTGGGCGCTCCTGAACCACCTATAGTTTGTTGAATTACATGCTAAATGGATTTAAATAAAATTAAAAAAGCAAATGACGCTTAATTACCTGAATCAGTCGATGACACCATTTTAGAGTTTACATGAGTAAATAACTACCAGCTCTCTGAACAATAATGGATATGGCTTCAACTTGGATCATTTTCCGCGTTTGTAGATGTTTCCTTTAATTTCAATTGAGAAATGTAAAGCCATTTGAAATAGTTTACAGAGAGCGGATGGAAAAATTTGCAGAGTTCTCATCAGGAATTATAGGACACAAAATCGAGGAAAAATAATTGCACATTACTGATTGGAGATTTTCGAAGTACAAAATACCATTTTGCCAATAATGCAATCCCCTTAGCTTCATTATGTATTCCGAAATCCTGCCTCAGCATTCAAGTCATTTCCCACCGCAGCATTGTGACGTGAAGTGGAAGCGCGCACGCACACACAGGGCAGTGTAGGGGTGGCCGACACCACAAAAAGATTTAACTTCCTCGGTGTCTAAAAATGTCGAGTGTTGCTAGGCTCCACATATTTTCGCGTAAGTCAGTGTTAAGCGTCGTTTTTTCGCCTAATAATTTTCTACGTTGTGCTATTTTGAGGTGTAAGAAAGTAAACATAGGTTGTTTTGGACAGAAAATACATTTTTGATAATCATATTTTGAAACATTTTCGCTATTTTGAACTGAAAAGAATACAAGGAAGGAAATATGAGCACTTCACAATTACTTCGTTACAATCCAGAATAAAATTTTAATAAAATTATGCGTAAATTATATTTCTTGATCGTCAATCGGCATATAAATATTAACGTTTGCTCGGTCAGTGTTGCACATGTAGGTCCCAGAACAATACACGTCAGAGGTAGAGCATGAATCTCGGATCTTGAAGCAGCCACGATCACAGCTTATTCCAGTAGCAACATTGAAACAGATGAAGCTTCGAACATCCAAAATAATTCCCGTAGAAGTCTATAACAATTCGTAGGAGCGAAGGAAACAAGTGATGTCAATAAAGCGATGCTCCGAATCCTGGGCAATCCTGCCTTCATAAAGCTGCCCATACACAAAAAAAATCTCGTTGGCCGGAGCATAAACTTTCTTTCACATTTTGCTGGAGAGAAGGTAATCTTTGATGCGGCGCTATTTTCCCGTCATTTACGGACAAACTTTGCTGGCTTCTATTAAGGAATTCCCAGGGAAGCGTGCACCGGGCCCGTAGGGGCCAGGGCGCAGAGAACCACAGCAGGGTTTTAGGCCAATTGTCCTCTGCATCATTGAGGGGATCCTCGTCCCACCCCAGCCCGCTCTTCTTTTTCTCTCTCTTTGTCGCTCTATCTCTTTGGCTCTTTAGAAAATTACAATTTCTCTTTTAAGCATCATTTACGCTGTTTTTAAGAGTGAAAGTCTATGTATGTTTCGCTCTAAATCCCATTACAGTTGCTCTCTTATGGTACATTTCTTTTCAAAATATCAGGCTCTATCGAAACTTTGAAAACGAGTTAAATATTGAGCCTTCTTTTTTTGTACAGTGAAACCCTAAATCTCTTCAATTATATGGTCTTTCCCCAATAGCATTTTGCGGAAAATACACTTTTCTTCACCTAATTTCATTTCAAATACTACTTTTAGCCTCGCTACTTAATAAAGGCATTCCCTCGATAAACTTTAGAAGATAGTTATCCTCATTAACTGCACGTTTGTCAAAACTGAAATCTTACCAAGAAATCTATTCAAATAGTACCATCGTGTTCAATTTCAATGTTTAAAGCTTTGACCAATTTACGTCTTTATGTATTAAACAACCAATTATCACATGCCAAATGTGCTGGTTAATAATTCTCAACTTTCTCCAAAGAAAACAGATATAACTTGAGGGAGAGTTCACAAATGCTTCACTCAAAGCACACGCCATCGCTACCCATGCATTTTACCATCTTTCCAAAATACGGATGCTCTCCAAGAAATATCCTCTTTACTTTGAGGTGATATAGTCAATGAGCCATTTTTAAACAACTTCGTTATTGCTAAGGTGTTGCTGGAAAAGTGCAGGATACATCAATGAAAACACGTGGTAGTCGGAAGGAGTCAAGTCTGGTGAGTGCGGCAGGTGGGGTAAGAGCTCCCAAAGTACCAGCCAAATGCGGACATGGCGTCGCTGACGTCTTCCGCAAGTGCGGTTGACGTTGTCTGGACGCAAAACCCCATTTTCCCTGTCTTGTAGCCCAATCCGGACACTTTTCGTTCAGTAGAATGTTCAAATTGATCCTTTATTGACGGTTACGTATAGTATTCATTGTTTCACCTGGTTTCGGAAGTTTCCGGTAAACCAAACACTTCTGATCCCTTCAAATGCATTGCATTGTATTCCTTCCGCAGCGATTGCGTTTTACAGTCGAAGTGGATAGTTGTCGAGGGTCAACTCATGACTTTTTCCGTGTTGAGTTCTTCAGGAAGACCTCCAAGCCTCTTACCTAGATCCTCTTGTCACTATCCGATGTAAAAAGCAGAAAGGATGTTTTATTCCAATCAAGCCTGATACATATATCTTGAACATTGATTTTCAAATGCCTTATGACTAACATCAGGACGCAATGACAGTTACCCCCAATCAGGCCGGTTCCCATTTCCGACACCTGGGTAGAGTGGGAAATTGTGGCTGAGTTCTCCCTTTTCCCCATGGGGAGAATCACCGGGCGGCACAGTTGGGATTCGAACTACTGACCCTTCCCGTGAAAGGCGCGTGCTTTAAACCCCTCGACCACGGCGACCAGTAGGAATAACAGTCTTTTGTACTGAGAATGCATTGTTTCACATACAGTGCAGCACTAGCTTTTTACTTAATTTTAAACTAGACATGTTCATCACACACACTCACGCACACACACAAGATCTCGGGTACTCGAACTCAGTTGCACTTCAACGGCGTTTTTGCAGGTACTATCCTAGCAACAAACTGGCCTAACAGTCAAGATTGGGAACCAACCCTTGTTTCTGCCGTCGACCAACGAAAAAAATTAAAACTAACTAACTGACCATCCACGTTATTTGTTCTCTAGCATTTTTATTGCATTCAAAGTTTTTCTCATTTCTTATCTGAAAAAATTAACAAGATTTTTTCTGAACCGACGAATAAAAAAGACTCAAAATTTCCAGGTGTCTAGTCGTTTTTCTATTGCCGTATCCAACAATGTCATTTTCTAATTTTTTCTCCTTTTTTGCTGTATACTCTGCTAATTGTGTAATTATTTCGCACTTACATCGAAGTAAGTTTAATTAAATTCTCTCATTTATTTTCTCTCCTAGTATTGCATGCACGCAAAGTTTTTTCTATAATTTTGACGTCAAACACCCGGTTAGCCGCTCGAACTCTCACACAAAAGCTGGCGGTTTTCATCGGCGTTATATTATCTCACCAGATAGCCTCATCCTATTCTTCGCGTTCTGAGCAGCACACAGCTTTCATGGCTGTTTAGAAAAATATTTCCAATCTACATGAGCATGAATATTCATGAGGAAGATCGTCACCAACACTTTCCCCTCTTCTTATTTGTTCACCGTCAGCTTTAGATCCGACTCTCCAAGAGATCGACATGACGCTGGTGCAGCAGACATAGGTTTGGATATGCTTGGTGCAATACTCGGCGTAAGTTTATGAATTTTTCTTCGATGGGAAAAGAATTAAATAATAATAATTAAAGAACGGAGCGACAGAACAAGATGACGCAAAGTGAATAAAATGAACCATTTGTTCTGAAGTCCATGAGCTGACACTCGGTGTTGTGCTGGAGTGTGTCCTGTAAAACTCCAGGCCTCATGCGTGGTGTAGTGCTGGAGTGTCTCCAGCACAAACTCCAGGCCTCATGTGTGGTGTAGTGTTGGACTGTGTCCTGTACAAACTCCAGGCCTCATGTATGGTGTAGTGCTGGAGTTTGTCCTGTAGAACTCCAGGCCTCATGTGTGGTGTAGTGCTGGAGTGTGTCCAGCACAACCTCGAGAGCCACACCATCAATGCTCGAAAGCGACTGCATGAAAGTGTTAAAGAAGCATGCTCTAATAATTTAGGCTCTAACTATTCTGTTTTTTCCTGTTTCAATTATACACAATTGTCAGGGACAGAAGCAAATAATAAATTCTCATGCAAAGCTGAATCAGGAAATTTGAGTGCTCAGGAGTTCTGCTCCGCTGTCAGTCGTTGGATTTAAATTTTACATATCAAACCTAGCATGCGAGTTATTCAAAAACTTATCCCAGTACTGAACTGATGGGCAAGTTTGAAAATGTTGAATCAAAATACAGCAAGGTATAGTTAACCAGCGTGTCATTCATGCACAATACTTGTGCTTATAATTATTAATGTGTATTTTGTCACATTATTCATATTAGTATCGTGAGGCTATTTTATAAAAGCCTTTTCATATTATATGCACAAATGCGAGGGCACGTAATCTCGTATTCACGCTCAGGTTAATGACTCACAAACGGTTTCAATATCAGCGCTATGACTGGAAGTTTGAGCAAGCCGTCTGATATGCGGGGGCTTAATGACGCTGCTGTGAGGGAAGAAACTTACGTGTGCAGTGCTACCTATGCCTCGGCCTTGTCCTTAATTCGTTTTTGCTGTCGTCGATCATCATAAGTGAAAGCTCGGGGCTGTCAAAGAAATGGCCTCGTAATGAACGCTGAAACGAGAAATTTTGCCACGTAAGTGTATGGCACACGAGGAGACAAAGGCTCCGTTTTTTGCGGCTCCGTAAGTCAAATGAGAGAAAAGTGGGCGGTCGTAGCTTGGCGTTTCTTGAGCGTGCATTCATTTGGCATTCGGAAGGAAGCAGCAAGTGCACCAACAAGACCTATTAAGCAGGCCTGGCGCGCCTAATTTAATTAGAGAGCCTACCAACCGCGGCCTCTGCATGCTGATGATACTCTTACGCCATCACTTTCTGCCCCCACCAAACTCGATTCAAAATGAAACACAATTTCTCGCACCGCCAAAGAAAAAGAAGCCAAAACAGTTTGGGGTACCAAGGTCTCGTAAGCAATCATTAAACCGTTTTTGTAGCTCAGAAATGCTTTATTTATTTGCCTTTTTCGTTATACAGGCTCTGTGTATTGATATCAAAGCACACATAGGTGTCAAATGGTTTCTTGCTTTGTATTGCAACTGGCTGAATCAGGCAAAAGACGCCACTATCAAAGTGGGCAAGGAAGAATTGAAAAGATATTCAGTGCCTTAAGAAATAAGGGAGGTTCAAAAGCCTTTCGAGAGATAACAATCGTTTTGAAGCTCATTTGACAGGTGTAGGTGTTCTACATAGGAACAATTGGCTTATTAGTTGTTGTGTGTGTGTGTGTGTGTGTGTGTATGTGCATAATACTATCAGGGAGCGGTCATCAAGCATAATCTAGCAACTTCGTTCATATATTGGAAAAAATTTATAACTCGTACCTATCGATTTTCGAGTGCTCTCCACGCACAAGAACTATTCAGACAGTAAAAGTCTTCAAACTTAGTAATCAATTAATCAGATTTGTTCTCGGCAGGCTTTGGTCACGGGTAACTGGAGTTACATGTACAGCAAGAGTCTACCGAATATTACTCATGAAGTTCATCTCCATATACACTACTGGTAACCCTAACTATACGTTTCACAGAAAATATAAGTAAAGTTCATACAGAAGCACTTTTTTTCGCCATAATGAAGGCAAATGAAAACAAATTAACAGTTTAACGTTTGTATTTCTTGTTGTTAAGAAACAAATACGCGAAACTTTAATCAACATAAATTTGCGCGAAAATTATACCCTAATCTGCGATAAAGTGACCAAGACCATACCATCAAGTAGTGCCCAAAAGTAATGCATGTCTTCATAGGCTTGGCTTCTGTGTTTTTTTTTTGTCAGCTCGAATAAATACTTGCACGATGTAATTTAGAAATATAAATTTGAGAACCAAACGTTTGTGCAGTGTATTGAATGTTTTCAGCGACAAGTGGAGGGTTATGCAAAGCAATTTACCTCTTTACTCAAGCGCAGCAGCGCAATAGGACGGCATCTGTATCGCCATGCCTGCAAGGACTGTCATGACTGCTGCGAAACAATATGGAAGGATGAAAGTAGTAGCAGGAAGAGTAATGGCTACTAGAGCATTTCAAGCTTAGTAATCAAAGCGTTGCCATAGCATGAATGAAAAATGCTTCTTTCATGACATGTGGTGTTATTCTTATCTGTTGTTCGACCTGAAGCGCCTGTTTACTGATCCCACATTCTTTCACCATTTAACCACCTCTCACTCATGGCGATCGATGCCCTTTATGAGTCACTGCGTTACTTTGACATACAAACTTCTCCCTCTTCAAATTCTTTTGCACGTGCTGATTAATCACTTTTATGATCAATCATGATGCTGTACCTGTTTGGAGGTAAAGGTTGTTATTGTTTTCGTCACCAATGAATGACAAAGCTCAGCGTAATCCTTGTAAGTTTCGGACAACGCACCTAGGAAGGAACTCGAACCTTATTGTTAGGGGCTCTAGAGAAGAAAACTTTCCTTTTGAATGCTTCAGATCCTCCTCTCCGTAGAGAAAAGTCTATGTATTGTGCATGCTTTTTAAATTTCGTATTCCACAAGTTCATCTTTCGAAAGAAATATCGACGTATTGTAATGGATACGGGGTCTTCCCTATTATGTTATTTTAAAACTACTCCAATCTTCGGGTCTTCATTCTTTTATATTTTCTTTGTCACGGATGAAATGTTTTCCAATTGCTTTTGGCTATAAGCCACCATTTAATTAGCATGGTTCTATACCCAACCAACGTCGAATATTTTCGAACAATTTATCACTTCGCAAGCCAGGTAAGAGCTTCACAGTGTGGCTGTGCTTGAAACCGTAGTGCTCTTTATTACCAAAAATAGTTTTTTCAGACATGAATGAAAAATTATTTTATTAATTATTACGATTTTTTCTGAAAAAGCATACTTTCGTTCCTCTGAACTTTTCGAGACATGTGCTAAACGTAGTCGACTAATTCTTAACGGCCACAATTTCTCACCCCAGTAAAACAACTTCTCGCAAAAGAAGGACCGTTGAGTGGTGGGGGTAGGGAGCTGCTCTAGAGGGTATGGGGAGCGAGGGGGTGGGAAGAAGGGGAGCGCAACAAAGCCCATGTCGCCGAACACTTGCGAGACTCCAGACCAAATTCAGCGCCGTCGTTGAGCGGAAAATCACTCCAGAGGACTTGTGAGGACAGGCGGTCGAGGTGCTGACGTCTCGGAGGGTTGTGAGGACAAGCGGTCGAGGTGCT
>JACJUY010002813.1:138176-163034 GCA_014220935.1 Platorchestia sp. MABIK | reverse complement strand
TGACGTCTCGGTGGGTTGTGAGGACAGGCGGTCGAGGTGCTGACGTCTCGGTGGGTTGTGAGGCCAGGCGGTCGAGTCTTTTATTAAACAGTGGGAGTTATTTTAAAGATCACAAGTACCTTAGATTCTTTTCAGCATTTTAACTCCATGTAAGCTATGTCAATTCAATTTCCGATTATATTTTACATTCAACTTCACTCCTCCTATATTTTGAAAAACACTGTCTGTGCCGAATTATCTATTTTTAAAATTTTTCTTTTGCGTAAGCTTCGCCGACAGGCGAAAACTATACGCAGAAAAAGAAAACTCGCTTTAGTTGAAATCCTCCAGTAATCGACTTGCTGACGTTCCTCGGATTGTAAAATATACGAATTCATTTTTTTCTCAGAAAACTAATTTGAAGAACCGCTTCACAAATCGATGAAATTTCAAGCAAATTTTGACCAGGGTGTCATTTAGCGTGTCATTTCGCTTTAGCTTTGCTAGCTAAAAGTAAAAAAAAAGTCCTAGTCATGTTAAGAACGTGTCGGTTTTTTGCTGTGTAATTGTGCTCTTAGTTGAGAAAGTTTTACGGCATGTTCATATTTCCCGTTCAAGGCGCGTGTGTTGTGAAACTGACTTCTGTTTTCACTTGTGCTGTGCTTCAAATGCATCAACACTCCTTGCAGAATGTCCTTAGTCAAAATCGCACTACATTATAACTCTTCACTCTCGATCATAAGCCACAGTAATGATTGGTATTTATTCCTCAAATGTTCAATCACTGTACAGACCAATTAAATTGTTGTTAGGGTAATACTTGAGCTGATATTCACACATTTCATCTATGGCTCATTGATTTGAAAGCATCCAAGAAGTAGAATGCTTACTGAGATCAGTTCGTTTTCGTTCAGCATACCTCTACTGCTACTGAAAGTAACGAAAAGAGCTCGGAATGTGTACATGGATGGTTGAACTCTCATTAATGAGCCTGAAAATAGGCAATTTATTTAATCTTTATAATTAGTAAACTTCGTGCTCTATGACTTGTATGAAATTGCAGACCATTTATTGTCGTGAAATATTTCGACTTACGTTCATGGCAATCGAACCTTTTAAATAATTTAAACCAACTCGCACTACACGAGTCAAACCACTCCCTAGGACTATTACGATGGAAAGGTTGAAATATAACTACTTGTGGTCCCGCGAAGTTCAATGACTTCTAGCGCATCCTGTGGAAATCTTGTTCTATATTTTCAATTTCATTTAACCTAGAACACCTAAATTAAACGTTCGCTAGACTTCTCAAGTAGTTGTTTAACGTATGAAAAATCATGTTATTTTATTAACAAAGAAAAATTATATCAATTAAAAATATAATTATTTGTAATGATGCAAGCGAGAACAGCTTACTCAAGAACAAACTTGAAATAAGTTGGGTGTCAGAACAACATGCCAAGTATTCTGAACTATCTAATCCAAAGGAAAAAGCTGTATCTAAACACTTGAATTCATTGGTACCTGGGTAAAGAATAACATCCAAGACTCTTTTTAATTCTTCCTTGAACAGTTATTCTCGCGGATTTTGAAAAAAGTTAGAAATAAAGCGGGGTTTCTATTGAGATCGAGCTTTATTATAGGAAGAGAGTATGAATTTACCTAACTTGAATTCTAGTCGAACAATCAATGATCTGCAAAGTATGCCAGCAAATTCATTTTCTTAGGCCAATTAATGCAGAAATGAATTTTAGATTGTGCTCATGATTATGAGAGTGTCATCGGAAACAAAGAAACTTAGAAATATTCACTACATAAGCATGAAAAGTCGCAGGGGAAACAAAGACACATTTTTATTAATTAAAACTCTACGGTGCTGCGGCCCTAACTAGTTATCGCCTGCAAGCAGAAACAGTACGAATAAACAAACGAACAGTTTATTGAAGAACAATTCAATTCATAAGAAGATGACGTGATAATCTAGGTTCAAATGTGCACATAAGTGAGCGAACAAATAAAAAAAATCAACGCCACCTTCCATTTTTGTTCAGAGAGGGTGAATTAAATCCAAAATAATGAGCTCCCCTATTTTCCGTGAGCGAGCAACAAGAGACCTACCACGAACAGCGCACGGAACACTCGGGTGCACTGAGCCAAAATACCGAGCTGAGCCGCAGCAGCGAAGGAAGAGTGTTGTAGCGGTCCTAGGTTTAAATTGTTACGCCGATCAGACGAGGCTTGGTCTAAGTTTGTCGAGATGGAGCGCAGTGGGCGTGAACGGAGGACTGATGCAGTCTCAACCCTCCGCCGACTCCAACTTCTGAGATTGCTGAGGCATTGCTCTCACTAACTTTGCTACGTCATTACCTAAGACTTAAGGCTTAATGTTCCACAGTTATTCGACAAACTTGTTCAATAGTTGGAACAATTTAACAAATTTTACACTCGGCTCCAGCGATGAGATTTCTTCAAGGACCATTGGCTTGAGAGATTTGGGAGTTGATTTTTTAAGAAAACGAGAGAGGAAGAGAAAGGAGGTAAGAATAGAAACAAAATAATGAAAAAAGTAGCTTGTGAAGCCGGCAAGGCTTCTTCAGTTACTTTACTTGAAAGATGAATAGATTCTTGGAAAGTTACTTTATGGATTCTTCATGCCAAAGTATTTCATTTCACTCCACCTAACCATAAGTTAACTCTTGGTCGGTAAGAAGGATGAAACTGCTTGTAAAGTTGCTGACGGCTTTTCTGGAGAAAATAATTTTAATTTGCTTCAAAATATCTACGTCGGTCATTAGAAGACAATTATTCCAAGTTTATGTCATTTATACAACGCACTTGGCCAGTCACATACACAACGTTTCAAATTAGTTCCCGAAAGAAACGTTTTTGTACACGAAATACCTGCACTGATTGATTCATTAGGCCCTGATTTCAGATTTTACACGTGTTCATCAGTTCTTGACTACATCGTAAAGTGAGTACCGAGTACATACCATAAAGAAGGGGCCATAAGGTCTATTTAAAGGCCAGTAGTTGCAGCGAGCCGAGCACTAGCAGCGGTCAAGGAGGATCTGTATAAGCCAGGCAGGCAAAGGAGTCTGCGCACCGGCTGTTTATGCAATTCCCAGGGGTTGGTGGGCATTTTTACAACCAGCGAGAGTTTTGAAACTAAAACCATTCCTCGTTTGAATTATTCATCAATCAAACAGTGAAACAGTCGACTGTAGGATGCATATGGAATGAATTATTCAGCGCACGTCAATAAATGCAGAACAAGAGACCAATTGCGTCTAAAACTTTCCTAAATATTCAAGTGAACGAAATGACACCTTTTTACTGGCATTCATATCTGACCCGATGCTTGCAGTATAAAAGTAGTATTTTAAGTTGTGTTACTTTAATATGAAATCTATGCTAATCTTACATGATTTTTTGATAAAACTATATTTTAGCCATAACTTTGGACTGAGCGCACGTGCTGCTTGCATCGTTATTTTTCGCTTTGAAGTTTAATTTAAAATTTGTCGTGGATACACAGGAACCTAAAATAGCAACATTAATCTATAATCATTGCACAAGTCAATCGACGAGTGAAGGTCTGGTCTCTTGCACACACTGCGTTGTAGGGCGTCGCGCCAATTACAGCGGGGCAAACCCCTGCTTTCACGAGTAATGATTGCGTTTCCGTTGCTCAAGCGCAGCCAGAGTCGCCAGTTTCGCTCTAATATATCAGGTTTTTCCTGTTAATGAGATTAGGGACATCCTGTGGTATCCATCCTAGCTGTGCGCTGGCTCCCCTCACAGATGTCGAGGTGCGGTGTGGCGGGAGTGTGTCGGCAGCATGCGTGGGATAAGCTTCTTGCGGGCCTGTGTTGGCCAGCGCAGGCTTTGTGTCAGTGTGGTGATCCTGTGATCCTGTGCTCTCAGTGCTTTGCATCAAACAGACGAGAAGGAAAAAAATAAACAACGGGAGATTGTACGTTGGAAAGAGACTAATATAGTAGATATTTTTTCCCCATGTATTATACAAAAATCTGTTAAGACTGAATCGAATTGTGTTGAGGAATTCTTGTTCAGAGTTAATTTCGTTGAATGTATCGGAAAAAATTGCATATCTACCATTCAGGACGTCTTGGTAGATAGATATTTATGCTCTCTGAAATCTTTAACAGCGATATTGTTAAATCATGTTCATTTTTAAAATTCATACTTTTTTTGATGACAACAGCATGCTTTCCAAGGCTCTGCTTATTGAAAATTACTCTTTAATTGCAGGGTGCATAAATAACGAGCTGTAAAAGATTTCAATGTGGATTAAAGCTAATAAAATAAGCCTCAATATCGATACGACAAAACACATTATATTCTCACTGTCGGAATGCGTCTTTTCCACGCGTTACGATTGGTGGTGGTGAAATTGAAGAAATCAACTTCCGTAAGTTCCTAGGCATTATAATAGTCAAACATCAGACCTCCAGAAAGCATATTACATATATAGGTACTAAATTCTCAATAAATGTAGGAACCATCGATAACGTGAGAAATATATTATCTAAAGAAGCTTTAAACACACTTTATCAAACGCTCATATCACCATATTTGCAATGTAGAATAAGAGAATGGCACGGAACTAATAAAAATAAAACCTATTTTCTCATTGCACTCTAAAAAAGAGCCATTAGAGCTGTAAAAAATTTAGAGCACAATGCTCACTCGATTGATTCATTCAGAAGTTTAAAAAAATTTCAGCTTTTGGATTTCTTCAAGCTCTCCATATGTAATTTCATCTATAAAACATGGACTAAAAAGGGCAAAAAAGACTTTGAATAATTTCTAACTGCACAAACTAGCTATCATGATAATAAAATCCGAAATAGAAGTAACTTCACACTTTCTCGTCATTCAAAAGCTCTGTTACAACACAGTGTCCTCTTCTTTGAAGCAAGACTTGAAATTCGATCCATGCTGAGATCTGTGAAAAAAGTTATCACAAAGCTGCCAAAACTTATCTGGAATCCCTATTTTTTTCCGAATATAAATCGCATAAGGTAATCAAGTCAGGTCTTTACAGGTATTTGATTCTCATTGATAGGGTAATTCACCATGGTTAATGACATAGATCATCTGATCTTAAGTCATTTCTATAAAATACGGTTTTCATTTAGCCTATTTGGGAATTAATACATGTTTATTCAAATATTTTGTTGAAAATTAAGAGCGTTTTAGATCCTCTACAATTTCATAGTTTTATCTCTATAATTCTATGGGGGGCAATAAATTTTAGCTATTTAGCTTTAAAATGAAACCTTTTGTTTAAGTGCTCGGTTTACCAGGGACAACTTTATCTAAGCGAGCAATCCTGAAGCCGGAATTTGTGGTTTTAAATTGTGTTGGAATTATCATTAAGTCTATCACAGCGTATGTCCTGGGAGATTGTGTTCTTGGAAGTATTATTGTCAAGCTGAAACTATTTTGAGAGTACATAATTAGAACTCAACCAGTTCTTATAATTACTGCCTGAGGAATTCAGCAAATGAAGCGACAAGCTTCACGCACAAATGGAAAGACAGTGATACAAGGAATACCATTAAGTACAGTACTAGTAGAATTGCTGAAATAAGCATAATACAAGATACAAGGAATACCATTAAGTACAGTACTAGTAGAATTGCTGAAATAAGCATAATACAAGATACAAGGAATACCATTAAGTATAGTAAGAGTAGAATTGCTGAAATAAGCATAAAACAAGATACAAGGAATACCATTAAGTATAGTAAGAGTAGAATTGCTGAAATAAGCATAAAACAAGGTACAAGGAATACCATTAAGTATAGTAAGAGTAGAATTGCTGAAATAAGCATAAAAAAAGTTAAACTATTAATTTATCACAAGCAATACATCAGTAGATTGTTTCTTTAAGGCTATTACACTGGACACATTTGAGCATAGCTATATACTTGTGGGCGCGAATAAGTTAAGCGAGTTCTAGGGCAACCCATCATCAAAGCTATTTTAATGTGCACAATTATGTTTAACCCAATCCATTTCACCTACTTACAATCTAGACTGGTCAATGAATTGGTTCGCTTAAGATTCGATGCTTAATAGAAGTAAAAAGTCAATACAAACCATATAAAGACACTGATTTTAAGCGTGAATATAATCTAATTTTAATTGCTTCGGCCACAGGCCACTAGTGATAGAGTACTCTGTAAATCAATGTCCAAATGAAATACATGCAAATAACGGTTGTCTTTTTGCTTTTGCGAAGGGGTATGACTTGACTCTAGTGTTTAAAACTCATTTGGGCAAATAATGCATGAAGACTTTAGAATTTGCATATACCGCGTGTTGTGTAATTCGATGCATATATTTTAAAACAGAAAACTGAGAAAGCGAAATCTGATTGTCACATTGGTCAGAATGCTCTGTGAAAGCGTATAATTAGTGTTTTGCTAAGAGTGAACTTGTTACAATATTCCTAGCAGAATGCTCATAAACTTTAATGCACGGAGTACGAGATGTACACCCAATGTACTCCGGTGCGTAACGTGTACGTCTAAACTCGTAAATGTGAGTAATTTTCATTCAGGTGCAAATTAAACTTCATAATTTAAAAAACTGCATTCTAAAATTACAAACGAAAAACATTTTGAAACTAACATTCGTAAAGTATCTCTAAAACACAACGTCACATTCATTCTTTAACTTCTCCGACAGTGCACCATTGTAAAGAAGCCACACAAATGCAGAACTATGAGCTGAATCAGTTTTGCCTTTCAAATACAATACTGCCAAAAATTAGCGTTCTTTGAAATCAATCAAATTTACAGAGAAAAACAAAGCATTGCATTGGGAAAGAAATCGTAAGGATTTGTACTGACGTTTGACATTGTGTGCAATTCTGTATAACTCTTGAGGTGGCGTGATGATTAAATAAGAAATGTATGAAAAAATTATTCTGATATGTTTTTCAACCAGTCAGCAGTCTGTCGTTTTTTCGCATTTATCACGTAAATATTACATGAAAAGTAAAAGTAGTGCGTTAGATTAGTTGTGCAATGATTCACATCGACTGCCAAACGTCACGACTAGCCTTTTTCCTGCACCTGGCCTTGGTGACTCAAACTTTCGCCGGCTATCCGCTGTGGACAATTGAAGGCAAGTAGTTACACTGCAACCGTCCGTGAACAACCAGAAGGCAAGTAGTTGCACTGCAACCGTCCGTGAACAACCAGAAGGTAAGTAGTTGCACTGCAACCGTCCGTGAACAACCAGAAGGTAAGTAGTTGCACTGCAACCGTCCGTGAACAACCAGAAGGTAAGTAGTTGCACTGCAACCGTCCGTGAACGACCAGAAGGGAAGTAGTTGCACTGCAACCGTCCGTGAACAACCAGAAGGTAAGTAGTTGCACTGCAACCGTCGATTGGCAACAGAAGTTAAGCACTTGCACAGCAACAGTAAATGAACAACAGAAGGTAAGCAGTTGCACAGCAACAGTAAATGAACAACAGAAGGTGAGCAGTTGCACAGCAACAGTAAATGAACAACAGAAGGTAAGCAGTTGCACAGCAACAGTAAATGAACAACAGAAGGTGAGCAGTTGCCCAGCAACAGTAAATGAACAACAGAAGGTAAGCAGTTGCACAGCAACAGTAAATGAACAACAGAAGGTGAGCAGTTGCACAGCAACAGTATATGAACAACATAAGGTGAGCAGTTGCACAGCAACAGTAAATGAACAACAGAAGGTAAGCAGTTGCGCAGCAACAGGCGTTAGACAACGGATGGTAAGTGCTTGCACTTTAACCCACGGTGAACAAAATAAGACGAGTAATCGTTCCACAACCTGCAGTGGAAAACGGAAGGACAGCACTTGTGCCTGCAAACTCGTTCTATCTGAAGTGAAATCTACGACAAATATTCCCGAAAATTGGTACAGTACCACACAACAGGTCTCTTCTAATGAAGAGACAGTAATGCATAATATGTTTTCGATTTTGAGTCCTGAGTGGACGTGAGATCAGTAATCTCATTCCAAAAATTAATTAATTGCGTCGGCAAAAATATTATCAGTCTGTGCACCAAAAACAATAATTACTTTGTTGCTGATTGAGGACAGTTTTTTGGCAGTAAAATGGAAGAATGGTTCTGCTGAGCTGTTTTCAATTGATAAAATGATATGATGTGATTTTAAAAAGAATTTTCGAGTTCAGTTTACTAATTCGAATGCAAAATTTGGCATATCATCAAACTTGAAAATTTTTTTCTTCATTTCAGATTATTAGCAGAGTATTTTATTGCCCAAGTAATACAAAATAACTAGCGGGCTCCTCTTAATAAGGCAGTCGCGTGTGGTTATAGCTCAGTTCGCTTTCCCGGCCTCTGTATCGCGGTTTCCGCAATTCGCGCGTATTTTGTACTGCGTGTTCATCGTCATGTCGCGGGATGCAGCTTCAATTATTGCTGCACTCCGGTGCACAGAAATAATTTAATTTTAAAAGCCAGTTTTTTTAAATATGACAGAAGCGTTTTCTAGCCTCGGAAAAGCAAGCAAAAATTTCGTTTAAAAATAAATTAAAACCAGTATTAAAACATCTCCAGCTAGACAAAAATCATATATTCTAAACGAGTTCTGTTCAGATTTGAAACTGAGTCATGATTAATGAAGCCGCTGCATTAGCAGGGTTTTCATAAATACTGTGCTTAAACAGAATTACCTCACACCGTCACTCCTTGCGACACTACACCATGCGCAGAAGTCCTTGCTAGAATGTACCGCTCTTATTTGGTTCGTATTAACAATTATTGCAAGCTTACTCATCGAATTTAGTGCGAACCCGTTCATTGATCATTCTGTAAGGTAATTAGGTTAAGAATATTAGGTTGAATACGAGTATTATTGCACACCTCATATTAGCGTTGATAATAGAATGCTCCAGAATTCGTTGAACTTATTCGTACCCAAAAGTTACTAAAAATGTAAATATGTCCGTTGTGATAGTTTTGGAAAACTATCTTCGTGATGTACCACTAATTGTAAATAAATTATTTAAAAGTGTCCACTATTTGAGCGAATAAAAGTTTATATGAATGCGTGAGATTGGGTATGAGTGTATAAGAGTGTATTAGAGTGTATAAGAGTGTATAGAAGTGTATAAGAGTGTATTAGAGTGTGTAAAAGTGTATAAGAGTGTATAAGAGTGTGAGAAAAGGCGATTCAGTACAGAGTGGATTTATATAAGTGGGGTGGACATTCATCAAGGTAATATAATGTTCATCACCCTGGATACTTCAGAAGAATCTGCACTTGGCCATTTAGCGTTCTCTTGTTAATTATTGGATCCTAGATGAAGTTTTCTCGTCAGAGAAAAACCGAAGGATGCCATATTTAAGGCATTTTTAAAATTTCTCATGTAACTGTTCAGAACGCATGAGACAGTTTTCCTGCGTCTTTGCTAATACGAATTGGCATAACTTCATTAAATATGATTTGCATCGAATATCCTGATGTACCTCAGTTCTGTTACAGATTTTTAAATCCCTATGTTCAGCAGTTAGAGCAACTATGACTGCGTTTCTTTTGATTTTTGGGTAATAAATAATATTATGAATAATTTGGGTGAGTAATGAAGTTAAACCGAAATCCCCTCAAGTAACCCTCGCAATTTGTATTTTAATTCCATTCAACTTTGCAAATTCGTAATTTACAATACAATTATCCTGTCTAATTTACTTGTCACAGATTGCGCCCTCCCCACCGGCCGTGACCACCCCGTCACACCGTACAGCCCCAGCATTCTCAGCCTCACCAGAATGATCTGGATCTCGAAGTCTTTCTGGTTGCAGTACTCATGGAGCGCGCAGCCCCAGGACGTCTGCGGATTGCAAAATAATGTCCTGTACTTCGTGCAGAGAAAACAATCACCGGGAGACAGTCGGAGATACTTCACATTCACCTCGTACTCGTCCTACAGAGAGTGGCTTGTCAGCCGGCAAGATTCAGGCACAGAAAAAGATTGTCACGGCTCCGTGGTGGGCCTCGGCGAAGGTTCTTACGGGTTCGCATCCTGTGAACAGGGTAAATGTCATCCAAATTTCTTTGTGAGGGAAGGTTGTATTGGATTCAGGGCACGATAATTGAATGTATATATAATAAATTTAGAGGGAGCAACAATTCAATACATATGAGTAACAACTGATTCGCAGATTATAGCTACTGTAAATGTGAATGAGTAAATCTTTATACTCCATGTATTCACTTCACAAATTCCCCCGAGATAATACGGCTACAAACCAAACAGACATTTTAACAAACGATTGGGTGCACTTTGAACAATAAGGAAAATTACGTAGCTTCAAACATTTCAAATTTGTGATTGCATCGCTGAATCATTTTAATATTCTACGTACTAATTACATAGATTTTCAAGGTTTTTATTTCCCATCAATCAGTTATGCGTTCATCATTTTCTGTTCACAATTCTTCTAATTTCTACTCTGTAATATGCTGTCATATCCCATGTACTCTGCTCTGCCCTGTATTATGCCCGCCTTTGTTTTCTATGAAGCAGAGAGTTGAATAATTACTCCTTGCGAGTTAAAAGGATGTGAAACTGCCCCCAACCTACGTGGAACGGTGAAGTTGTAGCACTGGCCATGATCAGAAACAACAATTTCAACTTAAAAGGATATTAAAGAATTAATTACCATTTGGTTTTATCTGCTATTAATATTATGATTAATTCTAGCTCTTTTCGCTGCATATATTCCGTGTTTACATATATTTTTGGTTAAAATTCCGAAATCCGCACGAATAAGTTTTTGATTGTCTTCCTTAATTTTAGATTTATATAAATGGTACGCTCTTTCATATGGTTTTAGAGTCTTCCACGCTCTAGCCATACATTTGCTACTGCTTTTCTCTTTAGCCTCAACATTCACTTCATCAGTTAGTTCTATATTAAATTTAAGCTAATTCCTCAGTCATAGAAATCACCTTTAACTTTACTCTCTTTTTTTCACCTCATTCGCTTAAGTTTAACTAAATGGCATTGATGTCGAAAATCACTTTCTGCACTGTATCAGTTTCATAGAATGCAAACAAGAATTTATCTTTTAATATGCAATACAATTTTTTTGAGACAGTACATTAAGTATCCAAAACGTAATGATGTATTTCGTTACTTTTAAGGTTACGGTTTTCGAATTTATCCATCTAAAGCAGTCAATGAAGAATTAACAAACTGATGCGTCACTACCCCGCAGAAGCTATCAATGTATCAGTGATGATGTTTTGAGCCCAACATCGGTCTACCTTAGCAGGGAGGCACGTGCTCCATATCCCTCACCTGTGATAGATTTGGTGCTTTAAATTCTTCACTTAAAGAAGTTTGACTTATAGTTTTGATTGATTTTTAATGGTTGTAACGCGTGTATAATTTGAAGGGTGGAAATTTTTTTCCTCCCCCTACGAGAACTTTTATCAAAAACAAATTGACTATTGTCGATGAGTGTTATTTTAAACACACTGTACATCCAACAGGTGCAGTTAAGACGTAGCGCTACTCAGACATTGCCGCTTTCGGCTTCTAAATTTCAAGCGCGGACATCATTAGATGAAAAAAATAAGAGTCTTTACTTTTCTAGTTGCCAATAAAAGTTTTTAGGACATTCCAAGGAACAAAAACATTGGCTTCACTTCGCTCGTAGATCCTAATAGTGGTGAGAGCGTCAATACTGTCAAGAGAGCAGAATGAACTGAATGTTGATGCTACTGAATAACTACTGTTTTGTAGTAGAAAAATCATTCTATCTAAATAATGGCAGAATAGGTTTCAAGCAAGGCATAGAAGCTGGACCTTAAAAAAATTAGTGATACCAATCCGGTTGATAATCATCACGTTTATTATAATCTTTGCATCAGATACCCTTTCGATGTAGAACAACGTGAGCAATATAATATAATCATCACAATTATAAAATTGTCCTGCCGCATTTAGAACCATAGATAGCAATGGAATTCTTACAACATCTGAGGTGAAATCATGAGCTCACTATAAAAGCATAAAAATAAACAGTGCGGTTGGTACGAATCTCAAAATGCTTCGAACTGTTCAAGCTCAGTCACTTATTTGATTGTAAAACTGCGTAGGTGTTTACTGAAAGTCACATTATTAACCTTTGATTGGCTCTCAATACTGCTGCGTGAATTGGTAACTTAGCACACGACAGCAAGCCGCGCTGCTGGAAAGGCGTCAGTAACAAGGCTGTTCACTTACTCGCAGATTACCTGAAGGTGCTGGACGCTGCCAAGGCCTGGCGTGTTGGCGTGCCGCACTCCTTCTTCCTCATTCTCCTGGGCGTGGTCGCTGGGCTGGTCCTCCTCATCTCCATTGTTGGGCTTCTCGTTTTCTTGATAACCAAAAAGAAATTTACGGGATTTTTCTCATTGCACGATCACAGACTAGATACAAGCCTCGCCCCACCTCCGACCACATTTGAGCCTCCCAATACTTGATAGAATTTTAAAACAGAAAATATGAAATTTAACGAATGTACAAACATATAACTAAAACAATTTTTCTGAATTTTTATTTCTATCCTGATGAACCACAAACCGTAGATGGCTATTTTCTGAGCAGTTAGACAGTTCTTGATGAGGCGTCTACGAAACTCAGCGCAGTATCTTTGAAGTCCACCTTCAAAGACAGAGCGAGTTCCATGGTTGAAAATAACACAGGTTTGTCGAAATATATTTAATGTAATCGGTGAACAGCAACAGATTCAAACTTAAATACCTAGCGTCTTACGAAGTATAAATCAGTTACTGTTACAATGGTAACACAATCGTCTTTAATGTGCGATCGAAGACGTTGACATTAATTTCTATTTTAAATTACCGAATGTGGACAACGTTGTGCAGAAGGATTGAAATATAATTATTTAAGTAATTTTTATGTGACTCAAATTTTGATTCAATTTTTAACAGGCCACTAAACCATTATGTGTTTTATAGTATATTCATATCCTCAGTGTCCGATACCTACGTGTTATCTGGTATATTCATTGAGATGAGCGTCAGCAACAACTTGGTCACGAAGATATTTGTTGGGGTTCCGAGGGCATTGCTGGAAGTCGAGGAAGCTAGGACGAAGGACTTAGAGGCACACTGCACAGAAACAGACCAAATGTCCCCTACAGTCATGATCTCCTCACGGTGTTAGGATGGGTTATTTTTCTGTAATGTTTCTTGTCACTACCAGGAAAAAATAGCGTTGTTGCTTCAGCAGTAATCATGTGCTTCTTGTTACCACAAAAGTTTTGACTGAAAATTTTGAGAATAATTTGTCCGATGGTGCAAAAATTTTTAATTTTGCCAACCCAAAAGATAAGTTCATAGTTGACTCGTCTCTTCTCAATGCTAGTCCGACGACATTAGGCATGCACTCAATCCAATCTTGCTGCCAAGGTGAAACTTGAGTTCAAGTAATTAAGTCTTTTAGTCACAATCCTTTTTGAAAAAGGTATTTCATGTGTCATTCAGATTTGTCATTTTTTCAGATGTTTTATATCCTATCCTGTGCAATAATCCTGTGCAAGCAACTCGTGTGCTGGAATGGAATGAAAACATAATTAGCGTGCTACTTGAAATTATGAAATTACTTACGAAACTTGACAGGAATATAGCTCCTTGTATCAAGCAGGACAGCATTTTTATGGACGTGATAAGAAAGTCTTCATGGTTTTCTTTATTGATCGCCCCATTATTACTATCGGTTGTCAATTTGGTTTTACATATCTTAACATTAGGGGAGGGAGTGAGTTGTAGACGTATTTGCTCAATGAGTAAATGAGTTATTTTTCCAATTTCTAATCGTCGTCTCCGTTTGCTATGTAGGAGGTTCTCATAAATGTAATGTGGAAAAACGTTTAATACTTTATGAAATCCACTCTTTACGATTATCCTTTTTTCTATTTGTCTGTTTTTTCGAAAATATACGAGCAGTCACCGTAGCTTTAACTCTGATGATTGCGAACACATTCTCTTTGCACTTCGCCTTCGCATTACCCAAGAGTACAGCAAGGGCTTTCAAGACAGCAAGCATTGATATTTGCACTAGAGTCCGTAAAGCACTTAAGAAATTTAGGAAATAAAGTAAACTAAACATTTTGAAGTTAAACCAGTGGCTGTCAGTTACTCATAGCGTAAAAGAAAGCCTTTGATAGAAAATTCATATCTACTATTGAGCAAAACTAAGATATTCAGGCCTTGAATGTGAATCCAATGATTACCTGTAATGAAAAAAGATTGGTAACTATGCACTGAAAAATTGTATATAAATGGAAAATTTTATTTTTAGAATCAACCACGAACAAAAATTCTCAAACTACTAATAAGTTGCGGTTTTACTCACTTGAAATCAATGTCCACTCACAAGGAGTTAGTATAGTACTTTACATATCCTTTGTCTCTTGAAGTGTCGCTTACTAATTCCACACTTCAAGGATAAATTTTTGCCAGAAGCTTTTTTGGAATGAGTAGGTCATGTATTGTTCGACTAATGCATCAGTGAAAGGGAAACTCGCATCCAGATGCTTCGACAAGGATCAAAGAAAAATAATAGAGGTAAGTTTTCAGCACTTTCTGTGAACCTCCTTCAGAAACACTCTTGCAATTCAAGATCTCCATTTTATACTCGTACTGCTCTTTAAATACATGAATCTAACTTTTCTACATGACTCAAAGACTGAGCGTTAAGTTTTTAAAGAGAAGGTATCAGGTTCAATTCCATGGTTTTGCGTGGCTGCTCTGGTGATGCAGAGAACAGAGAAGCCAAATAAAGAGAGTACTGAAAATCCCTCCCGCTTAATGTACTTGGATTTCACTCATTTCTGAAGTCAGAAACCAAAAAATCCTTCTGATTGCCAGAAGAAATAAATTCATTTTGTAGAACGCTCATCTAAGTTTGTCAACAGTTTACTTTGAGGTACTGAAGTTCCAGAAACTTTCGGACAATTCTCGTGTTGGAAGAATTAATCAAGGATGATGAGCTGATGCCCGAGTACAAATGCCGTATTTGATGTACTGTGAATGTTAATATGAGGCTTCGAACAAATACCCACATCAAGAGAAGACACCCGCCAGATCACTCATTACAGAGGGGCACGCAAAGCATTAAGTTTAAAGATCACCAAAGTCCCGGTGAAGCATGTGCTGTCTAATAACACTGTAAAAAGCCTGTAAATTGGTGGAGTGGCGACAGCTTTCAGAAGCGCCAAATCTCTCAGACCAACACAATTTTCCACCGAGTATCATAGGAACAGATTATCGTCTTCATATATGAAAGAAATTTTTGAAAACAGTTGTCAGAATGCTTTCAAATTTCAAATACAAATGAGAGAACAAGAAATATCGTATGAAATATATAGCATTGATATTATACATCGGAGATGAAAACTAGTAAAATGTGATGTTGCGAGCATTCACTCATCATCAGCTAAGAAAGTGGGGTATGAAGTTCATCTGTACAGCAATAGAATGAACTAGAGTACGAAACTCAAACAAATACAAAGTATAAAGTAAACAATCTATTGACTATAGACAACTACTTGCAAGGAACCAAGAAGGCTTTTTCGAACAGGTCAAGTCCTAGGAGTGAAAAAGTTCCCAGAATCTTAAAATCGTTGGAAAAAATTGTCCCACCCAAGACCTCAAAATCACTTTTTGAAGACATGAAACAAATTTACATGATCACGTATTGCTGAATACGAAGGAGTTGTTAGTAAGGTTTCCAGTATGATTACTCCTTACACGATCTTCGGAGATCCTACATCCTCGAAGGTGGAAGTCGTGCCAACTTACTCAAATGCACGTAGTGCACAATTGCATTTAACACATTAAGGGCGCCTGCATCACGGTACGAAGTTGGATTATCTATCGTGAACTCATTTTTTGTTATTAATGGAAATTTTATCAGGAAGTAGAAGGTTTGGGGATGGGCTCTCCTTCGACTGAGTTGGTAAGGTAAAACTTCCAGCACTCGAGGTTGTAGGATCGCCGAATATCGAGTTAGTAGTTATCATATTGGAAACCTTATTAACAACTCCTTAGTGTTCAGCTATCATAATTCCTTACAGTCGTCCATAGTCAATAGATAGTTTCGCGATTGCCTGAGTTTTTTATTCTAGTTCATTATGTTGCTTTGCAGATGAATTTTATTCCCTATTTTCACGAATTACTCCTTTCGTATTGTAAAATGTTTTGGTTAGGATTGTGCAACAGACATTTTCTTGTTCCTGACTCTGCCAGAGTTATTTATGTAGGGAAGATCATGAATACGTGGTGTGGTAAAACATTTTCTCCGAGCTTGTTACCTGGTATAGTAGTTCAAATGTAACAGATAAAGATAGTTCCGAATTTCTGCCGCGTCAATCTTTTAGTTTCATTAATTTCAGACCCCGATTATACTTTCTATATTATACCCTATAATCGCAAAAGAGTATGCTTATTATTACCACCTATCAATGTGAGCGGGCACTAACAGAAAAGTCTCTCTCTCAAACGTTTGCTAAACTCTCAAAACAGCTATTATAATGCCTCTGTATGTGTGTGAATAAATTAAGGATCTTTATGTTAAGATATTTTAGATTCGGATGTTATGGGTTTGATGAATCAACTTTATTGGTAATAAACTGTTTTTTCTTTTCTCCTATTTCTTACTTTCCCTCAACGTTCTTAAAAGTGTTTGTGTGATGAAACGCAGGAAAAGTTCGCGAAAAAACCCCGTTACTTAAGGAGAATATTGGTATTCTTACGTCCCACGAGTAGAGGAAGGAATGTGATGAAAACAAAGTCTTTTGGTTGTATCATTGAAGGCTGAAGTGTGGAAAGTTAAACAGACTTTGTGGGGATATGTAATTGAACTTTGAGATGAGTGCTGTAAATTCAAAGCTAAATTAATGGGTATACAATACTAAGAGATAAAGGCAGTACATATGATTATATAATCTAGATTTTAGCTCGGATGAATTTGAAAGTTTGAACGAGGCAGTCCTACCACAGCGCAGGTAACTGCCGGGCAAGACGGTGCGGGCTAGTTAAGCGGCGTCGGGGGAGCCTTTTCACGAGTAAAAACTCTGACAGTGCTGCTCCCTTGTACGTTGCACACACTTCCGAGGTGCAAAACCAAATTAATCAAACGAGAAGTACGTAATTAGTTAAAACCATTGAGTATTTCGTGCAGCGAGGGATAAGAAAGAAAGAAATGTTTTGTGCATCATGGGGGAGATGTCACATGTTACAGTCCGTAAGACAGTCCTTACCAAACGCGATGCTATCTTGAATCGTTTTAAATCAGGGATTTATTCAAGCTTTCAGTTAATTCAGTCTGTTTCATTAACGCGGGAACGACTTCATCTTCAGCCGCAATTGAGCTTATTTTGAAGAGGCAAACCAAACAAATATTTAAAATCAAATTTTGACTAGATTAAAATGTGTGTTCTAAATCAAACGCGTACATCAGTGAAAATAGTAAGTCAAACGATTAAATTTTATGCATTTGATCTATAAACTTATTTATCTCTGGGAAGTAAATTATGCATGAATAGGCAGTGCATAATGAGAAAAAAATCTTATGTAAAAAAGAGAGAACTAGAAATACCGTATAAAACATTTACTCTAATTAAAATTGCAAGTAAAACAATAAAATTGAACGTTTCGAGCATTCGTTCATCTTCAGCAAAACAAATTTACCTGAAAAAACAAGAAATGAATTTGAAAGTTGATAAATTGAAAAAACAAACAAAACTAAAAACTAACTTTAAAAACTACCTGTTAACTATTGACAACGGAAAAGAACTAAGTTGGTTGTTTAAAATCGGCTTGTTTCTTAAAATGAAGAGAGACTCTAAAATCCTTAAATCGGAGGCAAATTTAGATCTAGTAAGAATTTTAAAATTACTGAAATCAAACGGGCTATTACAATGTTCCGAATGATCCCTAATAGCTGAATGTGAAGGGCCAGCTAAAATATTTCCTCTGCGGTAACTCATACCTCGATGCTCGGCCACCCTACAGCCGAGAGTACGCGACGTCAAACCGACGGATTCAGATGCACATCGTGCACAACAAAATTTGTAAATTAAGGAGGCCTTCATCGCGGTAGGAAGAATGTCTTTGAAAGGAAAAAATGAGCCTATAATGAAACTATTAACTAAAACCACCCTAAAGTTTATGCCCGGAAAGTTTTTGACAAATAAACCCAAAATTTCTTTCTTCATTTCCTCCGACTGAGGTCCAAAAGACGGAAACGAAACAAAACGAATTTCCTCACAGATTGATTCTACAGAAGGCAGTTTGTCGAACTTTTTTTCCAAAAATTTACCAATATGAGAATCTATAAGTCGAGTTGGAAAACCATTCTTACGGAAAAATTCTTTTAAAAAGGTAAACTCATCATGTGGAAACTTATAAGAACTGCAAACATTGAACGCTCTAAAAATTAAAGTCCTGATAAAATTCACTTTGAAAACATATGGCGAGAAACTGTAGAAACTGGTTCCTAAGCCTGTTAACCACTTTTTCCTATACACAGAACACTCGAACTCATTCCTAGACCGGTGAACCTAACAATCTAAGAAGGAAATTTTGAGTGCCTCCTCACCCTCCATTGTGAACCTTATTTTTCTATGGCGTTCATTCAAGTAATTTAAAAAAAGCGGAGCATGAGATTTGTCGTGAAAAAGTAAACAGGGATCGTCTACATAACGTCTATGAAAAATCAGTTTAAAACTTACAGGGCATTCGTCTAACCATTTTTCCTCATTACGGCACAAAAAATGTTTGCAAATGTTGGAGACAAAGCAAGTCCCAGTCCCAAACCTTCAAGCTATTGATAAAATTTCCCATCAAAAATAAAAAATGAACTAAGTAAGGCTAGCTCTAACAATTTAGCAAAAAGCACTTTGGAAAGACCAAGTATTAACGTGCGAGGATTGGTAAAAAGTGAAGCCAAGATAATATTTATAGTCTCGCGTACAGGAACGTTGGTAAAAAGATAATCAATGTCGAACACATAAAACACGAACACATAAAATACTGACTTGCACTTTGTACTTTCGTTATCTTGCATTTTGTACTTTCGTTTTCAAAATAGGCTAATTTTTTCCTTTCAAAGACATTCTTCCTACCGCGATGCAGGCCTCCCTAATTTACAAATTTTGTTGTGCACGATGTGCATCTGAGTACGTCGGTTTGACGTCGCGTACTCTAGGCTGTAGGGTGGCCGAGTATCGAGGTAGGAGTTACCGCAGAGGAAATATTTTAGCTAGTCCTTCACATTCAGCTATTAGGGATCATTCAGAACATTGCAATAGCCCGTTTGACATCAGTAATTTTAAAATTCTTACTAGATCTAAGTTTGCCTCCGATTTAAGGATTTTAGAGTCTCTCTTCATTTTAAGAAACAAGCCGATTTTAAACAACCAACTTGGTTCTTTTCCGTTGTCAATAGTTAACAGGTAGTTTTTAATGTTAGTTTATAGTTTTGTTTGTTTTTTTCAATATATCAACTTTCAAATTCATTTCCTGTTTTTTCAGGTAAATTTGTTTTGCTGAAGATGAGCGAATGCTCGAAACGTTCAATTTCATTGTTTTACTTGGAATTTTAATTAGACCAAATGGTTTTATACGGTAGTTTTAGTTCTCTCCTTTTTACTGAAAATCAGGAAGCCTCCCGATAACTTTTTTGCACGAAAAAATCTTTCGCAGGAGGAGAGGGTAACGCACGAAGTGCCGCAAGGAGCACCGCAAGAAACGCCGAGGCAAATGCTAACCGCACGAATACAAAGAGTGGGAAAAAATTCAAGAGCGAGTTTTCGCAGACGATGTGACTGTGTGGTCAATGACCAGGGAGAAACTACGAAACAGGGTGAAATGGGTGATTCAATAATTAAGAGTAATCTATCAGAGGCAACAACTGGGGTGGGCGATACCGAGGGAGAAGGCTGGCAGAGGCAACGTCGGAGCGAGTGATGACGAGGAGCAAGATGTTAGAAGAGTTTGCAATGCTTAATTTAAACAGCGAAAGGAAACTGAGAGAGGTAGCTGCGGAGCAAGCGAAACGTGAGAGTAGGAGTGCTTTGAAGGTTCAAGTGCAAAGTGAAATTATTGCCTTGTTTTTATGATGAGTCAAGAAAAAGTGGTATTCCAGAGGCCAAGCAAAAAAAATACAGTCGACAAGTGTCCAATTATTGCATTCAGTAAAAGGCAGCGAGCCTACAGTGCTAATGGTAGCTCTTCTTTTGTAGAGTGTGCTTGGTGTTTAAATTACAATGTGGTTATCTGAATGTTATGTCTCCAATTTCCTTATTACGCTGTACCCAACAAATGAGTCGATAAATTACCCTGGGGTCTCGAATTAATTATTTAATTACGCAAGGTTACGCGCTCACCAACAATGTTTTTTATTACTCACGCGTTTACTTTAAATAAAATAATGGAATCTTTTGGCTTCTCGTTATTTATCCGCACGTTGATCAAGCAAATGCAGAGTAGAAGGCTATTTTACTAATTTCTCACTCTCTTTTATTTCTCACTCACTTTGTACCTTTCCTTTCTATTGTTTTATTCAATTCTTTCTCTTTCACTTTCGAGAGTTTAAATCCTCTTTTCGTCGCGTGACGTTCTTTTTACACCAGTACGAATGGACGCTAATGCGGCGTGACAGAAACAACTCTAAAGAAACATATTGATTGCTCTAGAGTGAAATAGAGCTGTAAAAATGTTTTTTCAGCTTCTTAACTTAAGGTGAGAGAGTGGGTTAGTGGAGAGCAAACTCAGTGAGTAAATGAGTTCCCCTTCTAACCTTTTTTACTCGTCTTCTCCGTTTGATATTTCCACCACAGAGCTTGCGGTCTGGCGAAAATACCGCGGGCACCGAACCAAGATCAAACCAGGGTGTTTCAAGTCTAAAAGCTGATGTCTGACCGACTGTGTCACGGGGATGAAATATATTATTCACTCCACTGCCAGTTTTCGATACAAGGTGTATTTAAATATTCATGCTATTCAGTGAACAGTCGCAAGCTCCGCTTTTCTTGCAATATCTCAACACAAGCCAAGCAAATATAAGATTCACGAAGCATAGTGGAAAATAAAGTAGGCTCTCATTAATAAAAGATTGATTGCATAAGAATGGGGATAAAATTGAGTCTTCCGTTTTTAGTATGGACTGTTTAACAAGTTTAGCCTTTAATTTTTGTTGTTTCTTGGGCGATATTTCAAAGTAAATTTTATTCAAACTCGGTCGAATAAAAAATAGCTTTTCATATTTTTAGCTCATAGTATCTATTAAACTATGAACTTGTTTCACTAATGGCTTACTCATGTAAAACGATTTCCTTCATCGTTGTGCATAGACTTCAAAACTGAAAAATTTTAAGACGAAAATTCAACAGTTCTGACATTCGAATGTAACGGTTACCAGCACAGAATGTTACGGTTACTCACACCTTGGTATTTCCATACTAGAAAAACAGTTTATTTCCAATAGAGATGGTGCAAAAGTACCATCATTGGTTTTTAAAATATCCTAAAGTTAATACACTTAGATGATACACACACACTAGTATTGGAATACCCATGTCACTAGTCGAAAAATGATTGAGGGCAATGTACTCCTATAATCTTGCTTAATCTACATTTGATAATACATGTAGTGATAATTATAAGAGATAACACAGCTTCATGGACGATGCATTTTCATTGTGGGGTGGAAACACTTTTGACAGTTTACACACACATGACATAAAACTTGCAATTCTTGACGCCAGGAAATGCTATATGAATCGCTTGTTTCGGCCGATGTTCAAAAATGTTATTTCAAGGAAGCGTGCAAAAAAATATATGAATACATATATAAGCATGAGGGACACGAAAAGTACAAGTTTTGTATTTCTATTTAAATCATTTTAACACAACGGTCATTAGTTGATAAGCATTTTATTTAAATGTAAATGGAGGATTACACAACAGATGTATTGTTTTTACGTGAATGCTTTACAATTATAAGGAGATGACGAGTTAGGTAATGGTAAAAGCTGAGAGTGAACAGAAAGAGACCAATATCTTTAGTTAAAAATGCCAGTTGGCGGCTTAGTACACACATATGTGCATATATACATTTAAATATGTACACATATACGTGGACATACATACCTACGCACATACATACACCTAACACGTAAACATACACAAAAACATTTCTATGCATCGAGGAAATCACAATACATACGCGTTCTATAAAAATGCTGTGTGATGTTCTGAAATATAGGGTAATGAGCAAAAGAAACTCGTGACAACCTTTTCAGTTTGTGTTGCTGCTTACAATTTCTAATGAAATATTGTAACAATGTTTAATTAAATATTGTATTGAAAAGATTATTGCTTCATAGTCGTCTGATTCACCGTTCGTGGGTGATCGCGCAACAAATACATATATATACATTTGTATAAACATTTTGTAATAATGAAGTGAAATGAAGTATTACGTACTGACACATTCACCCATCTACGCACGCATAGCGTGCACACGTACACATATACGCAAGTAAGCATGTGCGTAAATATCAGCTTAAACTAGTCATTATAAACTAGCATTCCAATCGAGGGACTCTGAGAAAATACCTTTTATAACGGCCTGAAATTTTATGAAATTTCCTTACTAGAAATAGTGGCACAAAACAGTCAATCTGAGTCAGAGACATACAAACGATTGTCCTACAACGGTTCCCAAGTACAGAATATCTCTAGAAATTTGCGAGGCTTAGATGCGGTTGTTATAATATACTCTAGAGCGTAAGAGCTGATATGATAATTGCACTAAACTAGCATAACAAGAGCATTTTTGGATGGGAATAAGAAAGAAAACATGAGTGTCCTATTAGGGTTTCATATTAGAAAAAAAAATACATCATCTTTGAAATAAGGCGCAGAATGTCAGCAATTGATAATCATACATAGGTACGACATTTTACATGTCCAAGACATTAAAGCTTTGGATTGCTTTACAATAATAGAACAAAATGATGCGTTGGGTAGTGCTAGAAGTTAAGAGTGAGAAAAAAGGGTGGTATTCATAGTTTATATACCAGTTACTAGTCCAGTACACACAGGTGTATGTGCACATATGCACACCCATATGCGCACATACACCCATATAAGTACACACATATACAAGTAAGCATGTTTGCAAATCTCAGCGTATAGGCGATCAAATTATAATACGTACGCATACATTCCAAACTGTTGTGTGATGTCTTGAATCATAAAAAAAATGAGCATGGGAGAGTATTCCGCAATGGAGATACCAGGCAAATGAAATTCGTCAATACGTGATCAGTATGGTCTGTAACGAAGAAATTATCGTTGAGACGCAAGATGACGAATTATTTTGGCTTTAAATTCTCTCGGTCTTTGAGGGATTTTAATACGTAGGGGAAGTTTGTTCCACAGTAAGGCGCCTGATATTGACAGAGCCTTCTGCCCTATGTGAGATGAACGATAGTTGACTAAGACATTATTGTTTCTGTTCGGCTTTTGATTGGTTACAGTGGGTGGATGGAAACGCACTATCTCAGCATTGCTCTGAGGAAGCTACAACGAGGAGAATACGTATTGGGCCCTCTGCATGAATAGGAATCCAACCGAGTTTATCAAGGAGAGGGGTTACGTGATCACTTCTTATGAAATTGCTGTTGCATACCACCGTGGCTGCGAAGTTTATGCATTTTTGTAAATCCCTTTGAAGGTATTGAGGTAAGTCTCCCCATACTAGGCTGCAGTAGTCAATGCGCGATAACACCAGGGATTGAATGGCTAATAATCGGGATTTTTCGTCTAACATGCTCTTTATACGATGAAAAAACAATAAAGTTCCGTAAATTTTGTTGCAAGTATTCTCAACGTGAGATTTGAAAGACATGTTTCTATCGAACCAGATACCTAGATCTTTAAATTTTTCTGATGCATTAATTTTATCATTTCCAACTGTGAGAGTAAGATCTGAAGGTTTTTTAACTATGGACCTTATCACAAAAAAAAACAGAAAAATGAGCTTTTCTTCTGAAATATTTCAGCGAATGAAAATCCTGGCGTTACAATGGTCAGTGACCACAAAATTTATCCATTCTTCTGTTTCAGAGAGAGATGTCATACTCTGACTCAGGCATCCGTAGTATAATCGAAGTTATTGAGGACATCCATCTGAGTACTACAACATGGCCCGTGTCCTAGGTTGTAGGATCGTAGATAAAGGGGTTATCGTACCAGAAATCTTATAGTAACTCGGTATTCAGCTGTAAAAAATCATACTGATATGTGAAAATATTAGCAACAGTCTGGGGTAGGGAATTTTTTTCTGGCGAACTGTGGATTTGGAATCTCTTCTTATTTTTAAAACTAAGCTTCCTTTGAACAACCATCATAGTTATTTTGAGTCATCGGTTTTAAAAAGAGTGTAAGCTTTATTTATCGTGTTAATCTGATTCCTTATTCTACTTAGTTCATTCTATTTTGTACGCTGATGAGCAAACGCTAGAATCGTCCTAATCTTCTGCGTTTTAAAAATAAATGCACTCGACGACGTGCCTCATTTTCTTATTTAATTTTAAAAGCTAGTTTAAAATATTTACTTATCATTCATAATTGATAACACTTACCAAGAGAAAAATAAAATGTTTTAATAAGGATCTGGGAAATGTTGAAATCTTTATTGTAGCACCTTGAATGTATATGTGTATTATAATAATGTTAATGTTCTTATGTTAGAATCTGTTTAAACAAGTACTCTGCTCTGAGAACTGAGCTCATGGTT
>JACJUY010002813.1:109249-121980 GCA_014220935.1 Platorchestia sp. MABIK | reverse complement strand
TCAGAAGCCGTAAACTTCTACGGAGCAAGGGAAAGTAAAAGCACAGCAAGGCTCCTAATAATGTACTGATTCCGTCGGTGACAGACTTTCCTTAAAACTAGCAATGCCCGGAAGTCAAACAAGGACTTTCCGCAGCTCATAAAGTTCGTAAAGGCAAGACACCATAAAGGACTTCCGTCGGTCAGAGTTCCGACCGTTTATGGCTCTTCCGGCTCCAAGACCCAGCGGGACAAAGACAACGGGCTGTGCTCACTTCACACGGCACATCCCGAGATATAACAGACGGGTTTGAGGGTAGCAGTGCTACCAGAAGCAATATGAATGCAGCCATTGGTTCGTTGCCGTGACGTCAGTAAACCCATACAGCTGACGAGACTGATTTAACCTTATCTTGTTTCCTCTACCGTGACCTGAGTATTTTGCTCTCATCACTGTAAACTCATCGAAAAAGTTGCTATTACATTGCATATCGTAAAGCCGAAAAAGGAAAATATTCGGCGTAATGCATAGATTCTTTCAGTCGTTTCCCAGTCGAATATGATGAAACTTGAAACGCTATATCTAATTTCATAATCATGATACCAACCCTCCCAAAAGGAAGCTTGAATTTTCATCCGTTGAAACCGTTAAGAGGAACTCTGATGCTCGAAAATATCCCAATAAAAGTAATTGGTTTGATCCTAATTAATTTTATGGGCAAGAGTTAATCCTAAGATACTTTTGCTCCTATATACTTGTCGAATTTTGACTTATAAAACGAGTTATTCAGAAAAGAACGTTCTTTGGGAGCACTTGTGAAATGGGAATTTCCAGACATGGTATTTCAGATGAAAGTAAATTATTTAAATTGTTATTTGACGCAGAAAACGTTGCTCTAAAACTTGAATGAAGATAATAGCAAATTTGTCTAAGAATAATTTGTAGAAATTTATTAAGTACACATTAGTAAAAAATGTCATAACTTTCACTTGAAAAAATCGAATAAAAACGACGTTTTTCCAAAATCCCTCCGGTTGTAAGTTCAGTAAATTCAATTACCAACACAAAGAGCCTTAAAACAAGTCGCTATGTTGATAAACGTGCGAGAGGTCTAATTCCCAGTACAGTTGTGCGCAAACTTGAGAAGTGATCAGTTTAATAGATGAATTATGATCTAATGGTATCGTTAATAGGGTGACTGGTAAATTTTGAGGAATAATAAATTTTTTTTCAAGAGTGATTTGGCCTTTCTACAGTGCTCGTTGCTTTAGTCAAGTGTAACGGTAATACTAGGTAAGCACGCTAACTAACTGAGGGACAAGGTGAATTATAATAATGGGGATATAATATAATATAATTATATAATTATAATTATATAATTATAATACGTGATAAATGGGGTCCATTTATCAAGTCACATGTTTGTCATCTTGGTATTACTCGTTATCCCCTGGCTAAGTGTCCGTCAGTTATCGGCATTTATAAGTTTAAATCCTAATTATCATCCAGCTTAAAACATTTATAACATAAATTTATATATCTTTTCCTATTTTTCGACCTTGCGCTACTGTTCCAGTTCAACACGTGTTAAAATACGAAGATAATTACTTATCATCTTTCCTAAAAGAACACACATTTGTGAATAAAGAAAGCGTCATTCCTACGTTATTGAATAGAGCTTATAAAGTGTGCAGGAACTGGGTTAGTTTTCATTCAGAAATGCTTAGAGTCAAACTACGCTGGTTAATAACAATTTTTATTGAAGTTCGTGTGTATTATATAAAAATCGCAAAATCCGTGATCTCCGTGTAAGATACAATATTTCCAGATCACGGGTCAGCGACCTGGACAGAGCCAATGTGATATTTCAGTTCGCTTGTGAGAGGAGAGAATGTTAGTCTCTCAGTAAGTGTTACATTGGCATGACTAGGATGACGCTGAAGCAAAGATTAACTGCTCACAAATATCAAGGTTCGATTTTTAATCTAGTCCGTATCGATCATATTTGTGAGCCATAATGAAGATCTGAACTCAAATACAATGATTTAGAATAATGTTTTAAAGAAAATATTCAAATCATAGAAGCACCGCACATTCATGAGCTTGAACCTAGCCTCAACGAAAATATAAATGATTTTTTTTTGCTTTAAAGTTGTTCAGTTGGACTCTGGCTTAGACGTTTGTAACCTCCGTTCGTCCATTTTGCCGCCATCTCTGGGCCGTTAGCATGTGAATATCTGATGTGCAATAGCAACTAGTCAGCTGTAGTTTCCATCTTGTACAAAATTTGTCCTATCTAGTCTTTACGCAATGTGATAAGCTACTTTTGTTTTATCCAATCTGATGTCGTTTAAGTTTTGCATTGTCATAGTTTTACCAATATGACTAGTGTTTCTTTTGTATTTTGCAGCCTGAAGATGATGTAAGTAACATCGAAACGTTGCCTGTAGAGACTGACAGATTTCGAATTTTATCAATTGAGTGTTCTTTTAGTAACGATGATAAGTGGTTATCTTCGTTTTTAACACGTGTTGAACTGGAATAGATTGATATATTGTCTATCGAATGCATGCTACTGCATCAAAACACCGCTTCATCAGGTCGCACGTCTTGACCACATGGTCATTCATCGCTATACTTTTGCTGCTATGATATTTAGAAGAAGATCTGACTTTTAAAGTTCGAGCACACGCCTATTGGACATCAAATAATTGGCTTGCGTGAGTTAGGCTTCTAATCATTAATTAAGCGGAGTGGCGTCCTCAGCTTTGGAGACTGTCAAGTCACCTCGGCTGTTCCTATACTTTGAGGATTTTAATCTTATGGGCCCGTAAGTCTGCTCCTAGTCGTCTTATCTTATTCTTTACGTCCTCGTCGTTTTTACCCTCACATTTTTTTCAACATATTTTGATGCTCTGTAGGTATGTTTTATTCAAGTGCTAACTACATTTTCTTTGACTGTGTACTTTTTTAAATTTTTGCTCCTGGTATAACCTATAAATTGTTCACACCTCCTAATAGTGAGATGTGAGTGTTGGATACGGTAAGATGGTTTCGCGTTTTTTGTGTTCAACACCGATTTCCTTCGTTTTAGTGAAATTAATGGACTGCACTCCTCATCGTTGCCTGATTTCCAGAAAACGGTGAGCTGAGGATTGACGGCCGACCTCATCTTGAACAGACCAACGTAGCAAATGACGGTAAGAGTAATAAGTATGCCCATACCTAAAACAATTATTGTTTCTACGATTGTGCGAGATTAAGCAATAGATCCGTTTGTAATCAAGTGAAACAAATTACACTTGCCAAATTACGAGTTCTGCTACCTAGTGTGTACCATATCATGTAAATATTTATGAACTGACAAAAATACTAATCAAGAAAACGGGCTACCATCCGCCTTTTGAATCGCTGATATTTTTTTATAACTGCTTACGACAATACGAAGGAACCTAACTAACCTGAGATTAGAGGCATCTACGCATTTCAGCGTTTTAAGGCGCTTATTGTGTACCTGGCGTTTGCATTTCGACCTCACTTTCATTTACTCGCGTTGAGTTTTTGGTCTCGTGTAACTTTCTTCGTGAGCGAGTCCCATTCAAATTCCGTTGAAGTGTTCGCTAAGCTTTTTACGGGTAAGTGGGTATTAAAGTAAATATATTGGCCACAGGAAGACCGTAAACAGCGGCCTACCTAGTCTTTGTCGCTGAAAATTTCGTTTATGATAAAATAAAGGTAAAAATTGAATTATCTACGTCAGATCCTCAGCGGAACCGCCATTTTTTGCCGATAATATACTACAACAGGTTTTTAGTTATTTTTAACGTTATTTCCAATAGAAAGAGCAATCCACGAATACCGCTTGAGAGAAAGTGAAGTGCCGAATCAGTCGTCTCCATGAGAAAAAAATTATTTTAAAGGTAGACGACTTCATGAAATTTATCAGTAAATAGAACTTGTCAACTAATCTTTCTTGCATACTCCTGTACACTGAAGAGAAGTATAATAAGCCAGTACATTAAATGCGCAAAACCTATGTACTGGTCTGAACTGTAAAAAATTTAGGTCTTATTTATCATTTGCAGTCACTTAGCAACGGTAACACATTGAATAGCGATATTTGCCTCTACTAAAAAACTATTATTATTTGATGAGGTTTTCATTAAACCTCCCCTCAAGGGGACACACTGGTTAGATAATAGTATCTAACCATCTCTAGAGGGAACATGTGAAGGTCAGGGCTAAAGGTTTCGGTAGGCCTTCGTCTCGCTGCAATAAAGAGATTTTTTTTCGCTGAAGGTCATGTTGTCCAGTTCACTGTTCCTCTTTTCTAAGCACTGACTTTTATTTTCCTAAAGTTAGTATATTTTTTCTGGAAATTACTTCCTGACTGGTTCTATGTGCAGGGAGAATGCGGAGAAATGATCGTGTTTATAGAGGGTTAGAAGTTGTGTACAGTCATGAAATCTGGTTGAATATTTGACACAAATTTAAACAATTACCAATTTTTCATCAGAAGGCTCTTTTTAGAATCATTCTTAATATTCCCCAGCGCAATTCGCGGCTTGATACAACCCGGCACGTGGGCTCTAAGTACAGTATTACGGAGGCGGGGGGAGGGAAATCACATCACTGCCAAGGAGCCCCTGTGCCTTGCAATATGAGTACCCATTTTGTCCTTTGTGGGTACGCACTGCGTGTGTAGATTCCCCATTAAAGTGTCTATACTACTACAGTACTACTATAGTAAGAGCAATGACATCCTGTTGGGGCTAAATGTATGAGCAAAACATTCACAATCAAAATTAATAATGACAATATGTAATTAATAATTGGGGTACGTGTGAAATCCAATGGTACTGTATCTTTTAATTATTTGCAGCTTTAGCAAGAGACGTCGCAGATGCAGGGATGGAACCATTTAGAGTTCTGCACTGCCACCTCGCTGCGTCAACTTCAATTTATGGCAAGAAAGTGAATTTACCGAAGTGCGACTCCAGCACTTGCGTGAACTCGGACGCTGATGTGACAACAGATGCTAGTCCCTACACAGAGGTACAGTAACTGGACAAATTGAAAAATCTCCAAGTTTTCCCTTTGAAAATTGTCTTTACTTGCCCGTGCGTTAAAAAAAACAGAGCTATTATTCAGCAGCTTGCGAGGAAACTGGACTACTTGACTGGGTGTTCTATGTTACAAGTGAATTTACTATACCAAATTCCTAAGATATGTCATTTCCGACATTAGAGCAGGACTTGCATTCGTCAGGAATCCTATGAATCATGAACTCTGACACTGATTAGGTCCATACGCTACTCATAGTAGCTACACATTATTACTTCGAATTATTTTCTTCGTTTTTTGTGTCCTCTTGCCCTGTACTAATGACAAGTGCAATATCATTTTCTATCATCGCATACAGTTGTTGTTGATGTACTTATCATAGTTCTTCGGGGCTGGTTTGTAGTTTATTGAAAAATTAAGTGTTCTAATTTAATGATTACTAGTAATTTCATAGCCAACGGAGCCCCTGTGAGACTGAGACTGGAATATACGCCAGTTATGTGTACGCATGAATGTTTTCTCTTTCTTCCCGCGCTTCATCATCTGGCCAATGTTGACGCTAAGTTACTTTTTTGTTATGTACACCTCTTTTCATCAACTAACAGAGATTTAAGTAATTATTGTCACTGTCAGTATTTATAATGATCTGCTTACTTCCTCCCAAAATCGTAGATTCTATTATCGTAATGAAAGAGTGACTGTTGGTGTTCCTGTAGGTACGTAAACCAGGCATTTGAATCTAGTAATGGATTCGTACAGTTGTTGAGTTTTAAAATTGTAACCTTAGTTCCAGCCTTTTGTACAATATAACCAGTATTCACTAAACAGGAAGCTAACAGGGTCAGACCGATACAGTGAAATTGTCATTTGCGACCTGACCTTCTGTCAATCCCACACAAAGAAGTAGATTTCCAGCTTTTCCGCTCAGGAAATGGCAGTTCACGCCCAACCATCAGCACGTCAACATTCCACTTAACGATTATGCTATCTTCAGTTGACCTCTTTTCTGGACGATTTCAAGACGGCTTAAGCATTACCATGATTGCGTGAGAAGCAGTGGCTCCTTGGGCTGGCGGCTGCGGTAGGCGTCGCGACTGCTTCGCGCTCTGCAGAAGATGGATGAGACGGTGCTGCCGTGTCGCAGGGGTTGTTTGGCATCGGGCCTCAAGGTCTACCCTAAGCTGGTGCCCGCCTCTACAACGTCGCACCGATGGCACCGATATCGCCCTCGTGGACATCCTGCAGACCGTCGCAGCGGAGGCTACGGAATCAGTTCGCTTATGAGGTGGGTCGCAGTGGCATATAGCGCTGTGTACGGTCGACCCTTCGTAGCGAATCCTCCATCCTAAAACAATGTCGGTTCCCCACTCCATCCTTCCTACAAATTCAGTGTTGGTCGGTGCGGGCTTTAGATCTCTATAGATTGAAGCGATTGAGCTGGAGAAACTTCTAATGTAAAACCATACCTTATTGCTACTTTATTGCTACCTTATTGCTAATGAAACCATATTGCTAACTTATTGCTAATGAAACCTTATTGCTAACTTATGAATATAACACTATAGTTGACTTGTTGCTAATTTATTGCTCATTTGTAATTGTAAGAACTGCTAAATTATTGCTAGTCTATTGCTATTCTCCTAATTTACGGAATACGTAAAAAATCCTTGAATTCATACTCTCTCTCGTTATTCATACGATACCTATAATAGAATAATCTTTGCTTCCAGCTCACACCCATCCGCTTCCTTGAGGTCATTATTGACCAAATTATTCGTTTGCAGCCCGATCTCGACCTTCCTACTCGTGTGTGCCGGTGGATCAGCTGGGGTTCTGCGCTACCAAACCGTCATGGCTTGGTTCTCCCCGACTGGCGAGGGGCAGTTGTGTTGCCAGTGTAAACCTAAAGCTGAACTTTAAATAGTAAATTACATTACACTGGTGCGAGACTTTTCCTTCACCCGCCGTCATTTTCGATTCCTTTCATTCGTTGTGAAAACCTAATTTATCTTCCTATAATACAACGTTCGCTGCGAGGCCTCATACGTTCTTATCGTACGAGAGGCGTCGTGCCATGTCACACAATCATGGACTACACTTATTTCACTGTTGTCATGTTTGGTTGTTCGTTTCAAATTCAGGCATGTAGAGTTGAGACTACCGAGTTGTCTTGCAAAGACACTATTCTGGAGACGGTTCCAGTTCCAGCGGGGGCGAAGAAAAGGAAGATAAGCAGCGACTCTCGCAATAAGTCTAAAACACCAGGTCAGGGAAATTTAAATGAATGCTGACATTGCCAATTGATAGTACATTCTGCTAACATACTTTTCATATTTCAAATGCAAATGCTACTAATTATAGGTCGATAAAATTCTATAAGTGGTGCAGCCAAAATTGGTTCATGATAGTAGAATGAATGCCTTATTACTATTACGTTAAAAGTATTTGAATCCCGTATTTCGGCATGTACTCTAATTTTGCTGACGAAATGAAAGTCGTAAAATTGATTCTAGCAATAAATTTTATGGAGTGATAGATCTTTATTGAAGTTATCGCGAATAAAATTTTTTTTGATGGCTCATGAAATTGAGTAGATTGATGTTGTTATTGATTGATTAAAATTACTTGTTGTTTTCCCTACTTTAGGAGACTCATCCAGCCCTGTTTTCCAACCTGGTCCACAATGTTCTAAAGTCAAGTTGGTTGACTACGATCCGAGCATAAGCAGCTGCTCCTCCAATCAGTACTCCTTTCATGGTAAATGCGCAAATGTTTTTCATTCAATTTCCAAGGACTTTGTTTTTTTAAATTAGTTCGCCTTTCTCTTCAAATCATCGCTCGGTGCACATTCTTTTCGGTAATTTTTATCGATAGTGGCGAGGTTATTCGGCTTATTCATTCAAGCTAGTCTCAAAGTAAATAGATTCATGCTATAATAATGAAAGTATTCTTATAATTTGAGGTTCGCACTCGCCAGTGTTGTTTTTACATGTTTCGTCTTGGGCACTTTGGTGCGTATAAGTATTGTTAAATATTGTTGGAAAGAACATTGTGGCCTCTGAAACGTTTCAGAATATCATTCTACGAATGTGATAACAATGACAAGGAAAATTAAACTTTTCTGCCATACACTGAGATAAATTCAGACAACATGCACGGGAACTTATGCATTTCAAAATATAGAATGAGTTGACACTTTGGGTACGACAATTCAAATGGTTTAAGAAATATTTTCCAGGGGAAAAATTTGTCACTACCCTGGATTGTCCGTAAAATTGTCCTAGTGTGGGTGATTTTAGCTTAAGCAAGTGGTTTTTGATTAACGGGCCTCAGCTGACAGAGTTGCAGCGATAGCACCCCTGCCGAAGTTTTTGCAATGTACTTCTTGCAGAAAATCAGTAGTTTGAAACATTTTAGGGCGCATGGGACGCTAGTGGGGTCCGAGCGAATTAGTTTTCGAGTCCATTTTGTATAGATTTTTTATAGGAAATTAGGCAAAGAATTTGTTTGGATATTGCAGGCGCTTTCATGAACGCGTCTCACGGCTATCAAAGTGAAAAAATGGGACCGGTTCGAAGGTGGAAAAAATGTGTACGTGATCGTAAATAATCTCGCCAATGTCTCTTAGGTGTGATGTAGCGATGACATTCGCTCAAATAATAGCCTAAAACGGTTGATTGAGTCAATTCAGGTCAAATTCTTGATAAAAAAATCTTCATACACTGAAAGCCGAAACTGTTGTCAAGATGAAAATATATGCAGAGCCACAAGAAAAATTCTGGTCGGCAAAGTGTCACATTTCGATAGCTATGTACGATACTCTTGGTGTATAAAAATGATGTCACCAACAGTGTAAAAGACACGGTACAGTGGTCCCTTACCACGGCATACTTTTTTACATTAGAGTGTTAGTGACCTATAGTTCGAGTCGAGTCTTTAGCTGTGTGAAAAAACTAAGAGCACAGAAAAAGTATCATGGACCGTTAAGCATCTTATTTGGCCCACAGTGGTATAGTTGGACGCAAAAATTGCCAGTACTCTTTTCGCTTGCACTAATTATTTTGGTCGTGTATTAGAAAATTTGCGGTGTTTAGGCGTTCCGGAAAGTGTCTAGACACTATTTAAATAAAAAATCGCGTGATAGGACACGATTTGATTACTCACTGGAATATGAAGCCCGTAATAATATGTATTGACACATGGTTCGCGTCCCATACCTCGCAATAAACATATGCTGAAAATTTTTCATCGTAAAGCATGTACACTGTGTGAAGCTAGGCTAGGTGAAATCTTTCACGATATGACATGTCATTAAGTAGATACGAAACTTAATACATGGTACAAAGTGTCAAAAAAGTGCTCGACCAACATCGCCTGCATTGTTGTGAAGGGAAAGGTTCAGTAAATGTAGTTTCACAACTCGCGAATAAATTTGCGTTATAATATTGCAGTATCAAGGCCCTTCACACTTGATTAAGGGCTTATTTTACTTATCTCGTAGTTCCATATTGAGATCTCAACCCTTGATCGAGACCTTGTCACACCTCAGGTGGACACTATAATTGTACCTAAAGGTAGTGGCACTCCCAAGGGAAGAATGTAATGGCTCGAGATATAGGTAGGTAGGCGTTCAATTTGCTGAATAATACGTGTTGGCTAAGGACCAAATTATCTCGGTTCACAACTGTCCTTTCCTTCAGCACCTACTGGTTTCTTCCTGAATTTTAATCTTGCTTCACGAACTCCTTTTCTTACAAGCAATTTTCATTCGCAAGTTTTCTTCTGTGGGAATACACATGAGCGTTGAATCTCCTTCACGTGTCCATTATTGACGGTTTCTTGTTATTCCTCTCATGTGAATACAGTGGTTATGATTGAGAAGGCTTAATATCCGATCAAAATACATGTATACTCATTTACGTTATCTTACAGATGGACCTGAACCTCGCGAAACTGGGGTGGAGTTACTCGCGCATTCCCCTACCGTTTGCTTCTTCAGTGATAATGCACCAACTTGCCACTCTGGAAATATTACCGATACAGTGCAAGGTGGGCTAACGAATGTAATTTCTCATTCAAAAATTTATCCTAAATTTTGAAAATTCGAGAAGGTTGACATAATTATTTACTGTTCTGTCGCAACATGAATGAATGCGAAAAAGGCAAAATTAATTTATTTTAAGAGAACGCATAGTTCTGTTCATGTTAGCATGCTTATAGTAGAAAAACCTAATTAGTAACGATTATTAATTAATGATGTACCTATACCCATTTTTTGGCCGTACCGATAGTGATGCATTAACAATTATATTAAAATAAACATTAGAAGCCCTAAATGGGTGTTACAATAAAATTATTTACTAATACGTCTAATAACATCACAATATTAACCATAAAATTCTCGATTAGGAATAATAAAATTGCTCGCGCTATGTTGCTATATTGTTGAGAAAAACAAAAAAGCAGATCTATTCGATAGATAGGTGTTTTTAATCTTTTTGCAACGTAATGTAGACTAGCTATAATAGCAACTGGTTCCAAAAGTGGACCAAAATAATAATTTCTCCATAAATGGTTATCACTTTCGTGTTTTTCACTCCAAAATACATACTTTGTCGAAAAGAAAACGTTAAAATTCGATGGCCCCTAAACTGAAAAAATCCTTAACAAGCAACCAACTATAAGATTGTTCGTGAATTTTTCTAGCATCTTAAAATAAAAGAAAAATGCAAGATTCGTAGTGTACGGCGATTTACATGCTAAATTAAAGTATAACTATTATCTTCGTCATATTTGACGATTTAAAAGATAGATTAAAATAGAATTTTCAGCTACTTTTATGTTAAATTTACACAAACTTTAAAATGCACCTTCAACTTCATTTAATTGGTTTAATTTTTGTTAGCCTGTCACATACTTGTAAGGGAAGAATGTATTGACTCGAGATATAGGTAGGTAGGCTTTGAATTTGCTGAAAAATACGTGTTGGCTAAGGACCAAATTTTCTCGGTTCACAACTGTCCTTTCCTTCAGCACCTACTGGTTTCTTCCTGAATTTTAATCTTGCTTCATGAACTTCTTTTCTTACAAGCAATTTTCATCCGCAAGTTATCTTCTGTGGGAATTCACATGAGCGTTGAATCTCCTTTACGTGTCCATTATCGATGGTTTTTTGTTATTCCTCTCATGGGAATACAGTGGTTTTGATTGAGAAGGCTTAATATCCATTAAAATATATGTATACTCCTTTACGTTGTCTTACAGATGGACCTGAATCTCGCGAAACTGGGGTGCGAGAATAGTGCTTCATTTGAATAGTGCGAGAAAGTTTTGATTTTTTTATGGCACTGTAGACACTGGTTAGATGTAGGAACAAGAGGTAGTCTGGCTTCTGGTAATGGTTTTAATCTAAAAATGAAAACATTTCTTTAAAAATGTGGTTTTGAATGGCTTTGATCTAAAAATGAATACATTTTTAGTAGAGCAAAACCGAGGATCTACCGTTTTTTGCTGTGTGCATGGACCATGCATTTAAATCAGATATTTTACTATGGTGGAAATCTCATCAGTGCGCATTGTGAATGTGCAAACATGATATTAGGAGAAAAAGGGAATAGAATATTCGACCAGCTAAAATTAATTTTACCGAAAACATAGATTTTTTCATATTTTTTCAGTTCATTTGACATGAACGTTTACAGACCTGAATGTGAGCAGTGACCACACAAATGTTTGGGAATGATTAGTACTTGTCTTGGCTGCAAATGGTGTACAGTTGAAATTTTTCCTCTTCATCACTTTTCAATCATCACATGTGTTTGAGTTTACAAATTATTTAGTGTTACCGTGTGTAGAACGATTTTTATTGAGAGGGCTTACACATCCTAACGTTTTACAGGTACCGAAATTTATCATGAAAATACCAAGTCTGGGCCAGCCCTACCGTTCTCGTCCATTGGAGGATTGGGGCTCGCCGAAGAAAACCCCAGGCCCACTGGTTCTACCCCAGCCAAAATGTTCACTCAAAGGGCCAGGAAAGCTGCACGACAACAGTGAAATGAGTATTTCACCATAAAAGGAAAATTTATTGACGATGAAAATTCGTACATCACATATGCTTCTGTAGGTATAAAAATTGTAATGCCGTATCTGAAGATGAAAGAAAAACTATCCACGAAAAATTCTGAGCCAGTTGTAACTGGCAGGTACAGAGCACTTTCATCTGTCAAACTGTTAAAACATCAACCCCAAAACGAACTTCAGTGAAAGAATCCCGAGTAAAGCATTGTAGAAATTACTTCCTGGGTGACAAGAAAGTGTGCAAGTTGGTGTACATGAAAACATTAGGCACCTCAAGTGGAAGAATAAATAATTGCTTGAATAAAAAAGCAAAACGGCTGTACCGCACCAGATAAAAGAGGGTGTCAGAGTGCTCCCAACAAAACGCCCGAGTGCAAGATTGAAGAAGTGAAAAAGTTCCTTGATTCTCTTCCTAAATTTCAGTCGCACTACTCGCAAAGAGACAGAAAGTACTTTCACCCTGATTCAACCTCCACAAAATCGTACGAAATGTACTGTGAACGGGTGACACTTAGTATGTATGTCAGCAAAAAAAAATTCCTGCGAGCATTCAAAAAGTATAACGTACCAATTTATTTGCCTAAAGCTGACACTTGTAAAACCTGTGA
>JACJUY010002813.1:64390-90165 GCA_014220935.1 Platorchestia sp. MABIK | reverse complement strand
TCTACTTCAGCTTGGACTGGAATTGCTGCCACTCTATTGATTGGAGGAAAAACAGTTCATAACATTTTTAAACTTCCCGTTCCTCTTACAGAGAGCAGCGTCTGCAATGTTCCACTTGATTCAGAACAAGCAGTGTATTTAAGATCAGTGAAACTTTTCATCATCGATGAAGCCTCAATGATTCCAAGTCATGCTCTTCAGGCAATTGATAGATGCTTGCGAGACATTACATCATATGATGTAGCTTTTGGTGGAAAAACTATACTTCTCGGAGGAGATTTTAGACAAATCTTGCCCGTTGTTCCTCATGCTCCACCAGTTGCAATTCTAGATGTTTGTCTGAAGAGATCTCACCTATGGTCTTGCTTTGAACAGCTTAAATTAACTACGAATGTGAGGATAAATGAACAGGAATAAGCTTTCTCCCAATGGCTTCTACAACTTGGAAGTGGCTTACTCAGCAGCCAGCTAGATAATGTACCCCAGGATACCATTGATATTCCTAACTAATCAGTTTGCAATAACTCTCTCATTGTTGATATTTTTGATTGTACCCCGCAAGAAATGAAGTAGCGAGTTATCCTTTCACCCAAAAACATTGATTCTCTTGCTATAAATGAAAACACGCTCAAAAATATTCCAGGACAAACTAAAACCTATTTAAGCACTGATTCCGCTTCAAGTGATGATCAAGCAGAAGCCCAAAATTATCTTATAGAGTTTATAAATTCTTTAACTCCATCTGACATACCACCACATCGTCTAAATTTAAAGATCGGCGCAATTGTGATGCTTTCAGGAAATTTATCAATCAGTCAAGGACTATGCAATGGAACTAGGATGAAAATGGTTCAAATGCACCAAAATAGCATAGAAGCCACATTAATCAGTGGCTCTCACATTGGATCAACAGTGTTAATCCCAAGAATAAAGCAATCTCCAAGTGATACAAACTTACCATTCACTTTACATAGAACACAATTTCCTCTAAGACTCTCGTATTCTATGACTATCAACAAAGCTCAAGGGCAAACCTTAGACAAAGTTGGTATATATTTGCAGCAACCCGTGTTCTCTCATGCCCAGCTTTATGTAGCATTTTCGCGATCGCGTTCCCAACAGAATGTTAAAGTTAAAGTCGCACGTGATAATGGCAGCAAATATCAGGGAATCAAGTACGGAATAACTTACACCAAAAATATAGTTTATGGAGAAATTTTGAATGATTTCTAAAACTTTATGACAATATCTTGACTTAATTTTTTCACTGTATCTGTTTTCAACATTGTTTCAATGTGTGTTGCTAATAATAATTCGTCTTTTCAACGATATGCATCGACAACTGTGTAATGTACAGTGAAATTCTTCTAAAAATATTTCAAACAAAATTATATTTTTACCCTAATGTGAACTGAATTATTTGAAAACTTTTTATAGCATAAAAATTTGATTTCAAATTACAGAAATTATTTCATAGAATCTATCTATTCCAAAGAATGCCTATAAAATACATTTCCTTCATTCTTAACCTCATTTGCTTGGAAGTGAGTTAATTAATGAAATCGTCTAATCTGCACGGGTTTCTGCTCATTATTATGAAGGCTAGGATAAGATAGGTTATATTAGAATATGTTATATTAGAATTGGTAAGGTGATGTTAACCGAATTTTTTTCCCGGGATAGCTTAGGTTTAGAATATGGATAGTTAGGGTAGCTTAGGTTTAGAATATGTTATGTTAGAATTTGTTAGGATAGATTTGGATAGGATGGGTTAGGATAGGTTAGGTTAGGTTAGGATAGGTTAGGTTAGGTTAGGATAGGACAACAGAGGTAAGTTTAGGTTAGAATAAATTATTTTAAAATTGTTAAGCAATGTTAGCCGAATTTTTTCACGTGTCGACCTAGCATATTGACATTGTCCGTGGAATTTCCACGGGTCCTACTAGTAATAATGAAAACTGAAAATTGGTAGAGGTTGATTCTCTACCTTTAATTTAATAGGTTGGTACTCCTGAATTATCTGTCTCCACTTGTTTAGGCGAAAAAGTGTTTTTAGGGGAAAAAGTAAGAATTGTAATTGTTTCATCATTAATGAATTGATGTTCTGGACAGCATGAACTGACTTTTCATGTGAGAAAGGATCCTTGTTGATTTATATTTATTTTTAAAACAATTCATTTACTTACCATACATTTATGATGAATCACTGGGACCTTCCTTTTCAGTTCTTGGAAGGCCCCAAAGATTTATTTTAGCCTGAAACAAAACAAAACAAAAAAAATATTAATTTACTTAAGCAAACCTACCTTAACCTAACCTTAACATGAAAAAGAAACCTGAAATTAAAAGCGGTGACAGATACCCAAAGTACCGATAGGTTGATGTAGTTTAATTTATATTTCACTTCGAACAATGACATGAAGAATCGTTCATAAAATAATTGGTCATTATGATTATGAATGAAACTGAAGTTGCTTGCACACCCCGCACGCCCTATTGTTCAATTTTTTCGATGTTTCATGAATACGCGGCTTATTTCTTGATGGATTCCTTGATCCACAGTAATTAGTCATTTGATAAAGATAATGAAACCGTTCGAATTTGAGGGAAATATTTTTCTACAAATTATATTGATTCAAATTAATATGAGGTTCACAAATTAAATTAAGCCCTTTTCAAATGAATAACATATTATAAATTTTTCAAATGGGCTTAATTCATGGACTTTGTACGAATTCCATTTCCTTTAAAACACATTACATTTACTTCAAATTCAATTTGATATGTTCTAATTTTAATTGACAAATTATTCATTGAATTTCAATTATTAAATGAGATGCAAATGGTGCCCCAATTATAAAAAAAATGCATGATACGTTTCCATCTAGAAATGAAACATAAACAAGTTTATCAAGCCTTTTGAATGTGCTCGGTAATTGCTTTCGTAAATTGGTTAGGTTTCGCGATGTGCTCGCAAATAACGCACAAACTTATTTCATGTCCGGTTCGGTACAAAAACAAATGTTTAGTCTGGGATTAGATTATATTGAAGAATGTAAGAAAAAATTTTTGAGACTGTTTAGTTTCAACTTCAAAAACAGAAGTACAATAAATTACAATGGATTCAACAATTATTTTTTTAATGCGAAAATAACATTTAAAAAACTTGAATCATCTAGCATTCCAATCTTCTATTTAAAATAAATCCTTTTTATTATTTCAAGCATTTTTACGAGTGATCTTATCGAATGTTGAGTGAAGTCCTTACGAAGAACAATGATCCAGGTTACTGTTCAAAAAACTTGTTTAGCATTAATTATTTTTATGAAAAAAATTAAAACTTCGAAATTGAATTCAAAAACAAGAGAGAGTAAACAATACTTGCTTGGGCCTGCATACAAATCACGTGCAATGAACTGTTCTTGCTATTAAAACCACAGGCATGGGTGTCCATGGACAGGAAATGAAACACAATAGAAACCAAGCACTATGACGTCCATTGGAAGACTCGATCGAAAGAAACATTCACGGCCGATTTGAAGGCATTCAAATGAACTCAGCGAACAAGGATCATGACAAGAAATTCCATTCAATCTTTGCACTTCGCCCAACTCTTTGAACCCATGAGACCAGATGCCTGATCTGCGCCTCAAATCTGAGCTTCTCATCGAACTCCGATTATGATCTTCATGGAGCTTGTCCCTGTAGTGCAGTGTCCCCAATCATCAAAAGCGAAGGTTGGCACAGAGGCGTCCAAGACTGACCATCATAGATTTAGTCTTACCTGCATTCAGCTGCACACTCCACGCAGAACACCAAGCAATGATTCGTGACAGGTTCCGACTCACAGACTGAGCGACTGAAACACGCGTACTCGGAGTTCGAATCACAGCTATCAGAGTAGAATCATTGGCATAATTATCTTCTATTGCTGTTGCCGTTGGTATCTATATCAGAGTGCTATTAATTCCGACGACGTTGCGCTCGACTGTCTTGACTGAAGTTAAATTTGATCTTTGACTCGGTCAGGGTGTTCGTATCGCTGCATCCTCAACTTATTAGGATTATTTCTTATAATTGTTCTGATCATATGTTTTGCTTACACGCTGTGCTCATTTAATCGCTTATGAACATTATCAGTGCCTCTGATATTTTTCTTAGTATTTATTTTAATAACTTTTTTTTTCAAAACATCAATTACTTCTTTTTTAACGTCTCACTGAACACCAAAGCGAGGAAAAGACACTTAAACTTTCTTTGATGTGCAAACAATCGCGTTATGCAAAGATTACGAAAGGAAAAACATTTCCAAATTCACCCAAAGAGAGAACATGCATTTTATTAAAGGTCAATGGAATCTGCCTTCGTATTCTAGAAAAAATTATAAATCCGAATAACACATCACTACAGTGATTGGTTAATATTTACATTACACAATGCTCAAGAAACTTTTTATGAAAGCGCTGTCAAAAATGGCCGTACTCCAGCAAGTAAACTCCGCGAGACGCGAAAAAAAACGAGCTAGCATGAATGCAGATATCCCGACCGGTTCCAGTCAGTCTAATTTAAAAACAACGAAATGTGGGAAATCTGAAACATAGAAAATATTTTTCATTCAACCGGTGATTCTTTTTCAATTCATACAAGAACTTTAACCTGCATCGGTGTCATCATTTCAGGCCCCTTTAGTTTGCTTTTTCAAGCACCACACTATTGTTCAGGTGCGACAATATTCATTCAGCATGAAGAACGTGTTTGTGAATGTTCATGTGCTCTGCTGGAAACTGTATTTTTGCATGTATTTTGAGATTTTATTTGTTTTCGTGTAGCAAAAGGGATACACTGCATTTGCTTAAGTGTGCACAACTGGTGTGCAGCGACTGCAGCAAGTACGTAGTCGAACTCCGAGGTCAACGCTGCATTTTCACAATACATCAGAAAGTAGCCATGTCAGGGAAATAAAATTGATCGTCTCTTCTAATAATATGAATTAGGAACGGAATGCAAGATTTTGAAATTGCATGCAATACAAATTAGATTTCATGATAAATTTTGAAACTCAATGAATTAAAACGTATCGTTATTATGTTTTCATAACTATAAGCAGTTGTCTAGCCATTGTACTGAATTACTTTCTCCAAACGGTTATATTAATTTCCAACACGGGTCATGCTAATATGACAAGGAATACTTATTATCTTATTTTTATTTTACCTTAAGCTTTGTGCCTCTCGTTGTTATAATCTTGTAAACTAATTTATATCAGGTTGTAATAGAAGTTCTGCCCATTTTTTCAATTTGAAATAAAGTGAAAATCCTGCAAAAATATATTTATTTGGTCTTCAACATAGTCACCATTTTTATTAATTACATCTTCCCATTTTGCCATAAGCTTTCTGATTCCTTCTTCATAGAATTCAGCCAGTTTTTACTCAAAATGAGAAACTAGTTTCATTTCGACCTCTTCTTTTTGAAGTAAGCCTTTGAGCGATTAAATGATTCTGTAAGCTCCTAAAAAGATGAAAATCGGTTGGAGCAAGAGGAGAGTATGGCAGGTGATGCATGACTTCCCGACTGAATTCTTCAATGAAATTTTTGGTTGCTCTTGAAGTATGGGGTCTGGCATTGTCATAGTGCACAATCATTCCTTTTCGATTGATCAAAGAAGGCCGTTTTTCTTGTAAAACTGCTTATAATCGAGTTAGCTGCTGACAGTAAACTTCAGATGTTATTGTTTGATTGTCACCCATTAGGTCATAATAATCAATTCCCTTCAAATCCCACCATTCACACAAAAGATTTTTTTTAGGGTTCAGTCCACATCTCGGCGGTGGAATTGGCTTTGAACCACGACTTAGCCACTGTCTTTTGTGCTTGACCCACTTCTCGTCGCCAGTTATGATTCGGTCTAAAAAAAGTGCCTGAAGTTCACGAGAACGCAGTGAAACACCACATGTCACACGCTGTTGCCTGTTGATTTCTGACAGATCGTGAGGGACTATTTCCCAGCCTTTGAGACATTGCCAAGTCTTTTCATTTCCCGATATATGGTCATATGGCTTACACTAAAAGTTTTGCTCAGTTCTCTAGTAGTTCTGGTTAGATTTTCATCAATAGCGGCTTGCAATTGCTCAGAATTGAGTTTTTTTGAGCATCCTGCTTTCAGTTCGTCTTTCAGACTGAAGTCATCGTTTTTGAAACGTGAAAACCATCTTCTGCAAGTCTTTTCATTCACAACATCATTTCCATAAGTTTCTTTGAGTGTTTTTGCTGCTGAGCTTGCCGAATTGCCTTTCTGAAATTCAAACAGTAAAATATGCTTGACATGCTTTTTACTTGGAGTGTACATTAGGGTTAAAAAAGTATTAATTACGATACTTTTACACAATTTCATAGAAGAAATAATATTTTATTAATTACCATGAATAAGCACAACAACATTAACAAGCTAAATTGAAGTTATCGGGCCCTAAGCACATGGCTCAAAAATTGGAAAGAACTTCTGTTACCACCTGATGCAAGGTAAAGATTTCGAGGATCCACTATTTAATTTTCTCCACTACTTTTTTAAACTTTTTGCACAATTCCTTCTATTACGCGAAGTCTATTCGCTTTCTGATTAGTCTGAATTTGTTTTCTGATTAGTCTGAATTCACTTTCTAATTAGTCTAAATTTAAAATTTAGCTCATAAAAGAGAATTTAAGAACAATTTTTCTAACCACTATAAATTATTTTCTCCCAGCAAACCTGTCTGATTACATCAAGTTTTTCAATGGAACTTAAGCAAGGTTTTAACATAAACATAAATAAATAACCCATGTTAGGGCAATTTCAAACAAGTTCAGGAAACTGAGAACAACATTCCTGGAATTCTTTTCTCTACAATATCCAAAATTCATGACTCGAGGAATTAATCAATGTTCATGAACGCTTTCAATGCGATTTTTCAGGTCAAAGAAATTTTTGAGCCTTCTGCCAAGATACCAGATTGCACAACGCCCGACTAATTAGATGCTTGGCTAAAAATAGGTTCGGAAGAGTAATCTAAAATATTTCGGTCTTAAAATTACTCTAACGCAATTTTGAAATATATCTAGAAGTAAATTGTGAGGTGTAATTGAGAATCGAAGTTGTTTATGCGGTAATTAATCATGTATTTCAACGAAAAACGCATTGAAGTGAACACTTTTCGACTCTGTGTTTTCTCTGTGTAAGTTGCTAAGAAGTTGTTTATGCGGTAATTAATCATGTATTTCAACGAAAAACGCATTGAAGTGAACACTTTTCGACTCTGTGTTTTCTAACATCGTTTTTTATTTTTTTTCAAGTAGTGTACACCAGTGCGGAATTTATCTTCCTTTTCTCATTTGTATTGATAAAACGAGCTCAATTTCGCTGCTCTAACGTGTCTAGTTTTTGAGAGTAGAAAAAAGGCAGCTCTAACGTCGGGTGTAGACACTTTCTCCAGGCCCTGCACAATACAGATTGAAAGAATTTTAAAAATTTCCGCGAAAAGATTGACTCCTATTTTTAACTTTAATAAATTACGCTCAATCTAAGTTGAAACTACGTTTAGTGTGCGGTGTTGTGTTTGTAAAACAAATTTATGACTTTAAACCAAACGTTAATGGATGTACTATCGCATCATTTAGGGAACAAACTCGACTGTACAATTGTATATACTGTTGAAAGTTTGACGAATTAATGTTTTCACTTAATCCTGGAAACTGCACATAAATATGTTATTAAAAACAATTTGAAACTTGGTTCGATAATTTTGATCGTACTGCTTTTTAATTAAAAATATCTTCAATTGATTTAAGTAAATAAATGCAACATGTATATGACTTTCTTTCATATGAATTTAATTTTTTCTAAATGTAGCTTTCTGTGATTTAGTCTGAAAGTGATAAGCTCTACCTTGACCTTTAAATTTTTCAAATTTGTGGGCTAAAATGATGCAATACAAAAGTTCACCTTTGAGGGAGTAACGACACTGATACATTATCAAGTCTGTTTTTATCTTCGTTTATGAGCAAGAGAAACGCAAGTAAATTTGAATGAGTTTTTCGACGAAATGCAACGTATTCAATGGAAAGAGAAATGTTATTTTTTGTTCACAAGTTCGTTATTGAATTGTGTAAAAAAATATTGCTGATAGAAGTACATCAGATCCACCTGGGATGATCTTGAGTGTGTAAGTAGCTAGAAACATGTGTTAAGAGAATTAAAAGTGTTGTCTCTGAAAGCGTTTGAATATACTACTGGTATAATATTTCAGATCCTCGTAGACTTTCATAAAACAATCGGAACTATTTTCTAAGAGCACGGTTGCGCTTTCTTTGGGAAAAAATTCCTACTACAAACTACAAGCCCGAGACGGACAACTCATAATGCAAGATGTTCCTGATCATTTGCATTGTCTGTAGAAACAAGCAATCTTGTCAATCTCAAATATCAAAGAATGACAGCTTGTTTTCTCAGTATTAATCTACTTTCTCGAAGCATTAATGCAATTTTATTCTTTCACATTACTGCCACGATAAAATACAGGAACGAAGTGAGCTTCAATGGAAAGAAGATACTGAAAGTAATATTTCCATATTTTCTGAAGAGGATTGATTGATTATATCAATTAAGGTGTAACACTTCGTTTTCCAATGTGACAGGCTTCATTGCGAGTGTGAGACTACGACATGGAAATTACTTTTAAAAGAAGCGTAAAAGGCGCAGATTGCAAAAGGCTTTGCAAATGATGCCTCTGTAATAGATATAGTAAACGAAATTCAACTGGACACAAAAACTTTAAAGACGAATGTGAAGTAAATCGACAGATCACCAAAGATAGAAAAGACAAAGGGAAAAGAAGAAATATAAACCATAGAACCATAGAGGCATACATGAATAACGTAAACAGATAGAGAGCCATCTTGGAGCGACCAGTGATCCAATTCTTGAAAGTGCTATGCTTAGACCTGTATTCTGAAACATCCTGTATAGGGTTCTCAAAGACGTGGTAAAGACTGTGAATTCCATCACTAGGGCCATCCAGAACAAATGCCACGAGGAAAAGCGTATCACCTGGAGAAAAGAAATACCGGAAGACAAACTTTTGCTTGGTCCTTACTGAGCTATTCAATGGATGGTGCTGATGGATGAGAGCAAACGTAAATATTTCTTGGAGCCTCTCGTCCCAGTCACTTTTCCCGCCAACAAGGATGTGATTGGGTAAAGTTTTGTGGAGGAATCATTTAAACCACACAGTTAAAACCATTTCTAGTGCCAGAATGTGCTGAGATCACCAGTAAAATTTCCCGGCTTCTGTATAAAAGCTGGTAACCTTGATTAGATGCTCTTCCACACACACACATGCTGACGTCAGCTCATATTTTAGCAAAACAACGCTGTTCCGCATTTATCCAATGCTAATGCTTTATTTCCAAATACACTTACCATTACAAAAACACCTCATGACAACTTCGTACTTCACCTGGCTCCAACAATTCGCAACAAATTGAGTAGTTCGCAATTCTCAACAATTGAATTCGAATAATTGAATAGAAATTGAATAATTGAATAATTGAATTGAATAATTGAATTGAACAATTGAATTATTGAATTAAATAATAATGATCATCCTTTGTTCATCATAAAACGAATGGTTGATGAGGGGAGAACTGAATTGGCATCGAAGGAGGCTTGTTGGTTGGAGAAGATCAAAAATGTTATTGGATCCATAACAGCCACTAAGAATAATTGATTAACAGATCCCATTGATGAAATGACATTTCTTGGCATATCCAAGCATGAAAGTTACGCTGACAACCGATGTAGTCATTTATCTGCTAGTCCCTACACTCAGAGAAATTTTGACACAGCTGGATGTGTCATCATGACGCACTTAAGTGTGTCACCATGACACACCTTCAAGTTGACCGAGAACGTCGACCAGCTTCCACCGATAGAACGTTGCCAAGGTTACCGTTGCTGAATGTTTCATCTTTAATACATGCCAACTAATCTTTTTTCATGACCACATTGAGTTCAAATGTGGTAATTATTGACTTTATGCTAATTTTGTGAAAGTTTCTCTTCTTCCGACTAAAAATTGTGAAAACGGAAGAATTTTAAACCCATCAGGAGGATACAGCTTTTGTCTCTATGAGAATTAGGGCTCTCGGGGTGATATGTGAGGTCCCGAGCAAAAGGTTAGATAGGCCTTCCTTCAGTTGAAATAAGATAGAGTTTTTGTTTGGTAACGAGTAAATTTTTTCGGTTACTCCTAAGCAGTTTTTCAGTACCCACAACTTTCCTCTTCACTTGTTATCGGGTTTTATGTACTTCTTTCTCAACTTCCCATTTCCATATTACTTGTGCATAGATTTGGCATCCCATCAAGTACATACTAATTAATGCATTCCTCTTTCCTCTCTTTGGAACGCCTGTATTGCGGTTAAGGAGGCTTAAACACCTAATCTAATCTACTCTAATCTAATTTTGTCTGATTATCCCCGTTCCGATCTCTGGTCCGATCTCTGGTCCGATCTCTGGTCCGATCTCTGGTCCGATCTCTGGTCCGATCTCTGGTCCGATCTCTGGTCCGATCTCTGGTCCGATCTCTGTTCTGATCTCTGGTCTGATCTCTGGTCCGGTCTCTGGTCCCATCTCTGGTCCGATCTCTGGTCCAGTCTCTGGTCCGGTCTCTGGTCCGGTCTCTGGTCCGGTCTCTGGCCCGGTCTCTGGTCAGGTCTTTGGTCAGGTCTCTGGTCAGGTCTCTGGTCAGGTCTCTGGTCATGTCTCTGGTCTGGTCTCTGGTCAGGTCTCTGGTCAAGTCTCTGGTCCGGTCTCTGGTCCGGTATCTGGTCAGGTCTCCGGTCAGGTCTCTGGTCGGGTTTCTGGTCTGGATTGGTCACGTCGAATATGTTCTGATCTCAGAATGTTAGAGAAACATGAATTTTTTGGTTTATTCAATGTTATCGTTTGTTTGTCCTGAATTTTGAAACTTTGATTTACGTAAAATAAATCACAAAAATGAACTTTACTTGCAGCAGATAGCTTAAATTTTTTTTGGCACAGAATCTAGTCTATGGAAGCTGTTTAAAAAATCGGGACTAATCACAAACAAGTATGTTATAAAAATTAATCATTCGTCCGGAAAAATCGATCAATCGCCATTTCGAATAAATTAAAGTTCTCGTACAATGTATTACAATTCCTTCATTCGGTTGGTCATGAAACTTATCGTTAAGCACAAAAGAGAAAGCTCATAATATGCTGGAAGGTGCTCATGGAAAAGGTATTTCATCACTATTGAGATTGTATTTAAGTAAATTGCTTGATTTAGTCCTCTGATTCCTCGTGGAATACAAATATGGCTTATGTCGATTCTCTTCTTTTAGTCGTGTAGACCTCTAAGAAATGTAATCATCTTATATTTTGTTTGTATTCATAGGAAGGACATTTCTTCAACATGTCTGTTATTCCAATGCTTTTAATTGCTAATAGCATTGTATATATTTTTATTTTGTAAAAAATATTGGTTCATCTGTTGGAAGGAGCGTATGATAGATTAGCAACATTTTATTGTCAAGCACTAGATTGCATCCGACTAGATTTGTTGTTTCCATACCTAGTGATAGCTTCAGTGTGATTTATATGCGCTGAGGAGACTGATTTACATAGGCAGGTGTCTTTGAAAAAACTGTTAGTTAAAGAAGTTTGAGGATTCGATAAATTACTCATTCAATGGTGCTATGTGTCGTACGTCCGACATGAGCCCAACCCAACATCCGCCAGTCACAGACTACAGCGAAAATTACTAAGTGTGCCGCCGCTGCCACCCGGAATCCCTCAGTCTCAGATGTTTTGAAAAACACTAAAGACTTCAGTACCTTTCACGGGGGTACGTGTGCATCTTGTGTGTTGTGATTGCTTGTTCACAATTTTTAAAAAGAGGAAATTCAATTTGACTTAGAAGCATGCGTTTTTCTGGTGTTAAATGTGGCTAGAGCCAGTTTGTGTGTAGAACGGCAAAACCGTAAATTCAAGGCTGAGAATGGAATTTCAAATAGAGCACAAAGCCGTGACTGAACTAACATGAGATTTGGAAGTGATGAACAATGTTCTGTCGAAGAATTCTTTATTGACTTCTGCTAAGGAAGTTATGTGACTTTTTGCGCTGGAATATTGTTACTGGATATTTTTCAAATTTTATGAGACTGTTTGTTAGTGAAAGTTGGGAATGTGGTAAATGATTAACAAAATATATACCAAACATGATTTAGCTTTGAGCAAACATTTATATTGTTCATCATGTAATGATTCCAGTAAAATTTTAAATTTAAATCATGATATTTCATCAACTATTTTCCCCTTTTGAGTGCAAAATAGTTCACATTATTCTGACAGGAGTAAAAGTTGGTAATTTTAATGCCTATATGTATTATTTGAAACATTATGAATGAAGCTAAATATTGCGTACTATAGCTGTTCACAACATAATCTCAGCATTTCATAATTGCTGCATGTAGGTTTCAGTATAATTTATACGTCGTTTCCTCTGATCCTTCAAGAACAACGTATAACTAGCTTTATTAGCTTGATTTCACACTCAACTTGGTAAGAATGCAAGGATATGCTTCTGATTCATGATCAACAATGACGATTTGTAGCACATACAAATAAAAACTTGAGCATTATGTGATTTTGCCAAACACACAAGGCTAAATAAAACTGTGTAAGTAATTTTGTACTATCAATCAGTGAAAAGTATACTGGCAATATTACAACTTTTTCTCTAGTTCTACCACTTGCCTTCTACAACACGTAAACTTTATCATCCTCTAATTTGACTTTGCCCAAGTGATGGCTTAAATCTGAATTTTTTTTTAAACTTTAATTGGTGGCAAAAATAAATACTTTCTGAATAACCGATTTGATGTTTCAAAAATTTGATTTGTGGTTAATATTATTACTATTTTTTGCTTCCATGTCATCTGATAATTTTGAACCAGTTCTGTAATCCATTGTAGATTGCCTATAATATCTTTCAAGCTGTTGTTCATTTGATTGGTAGGGTGGACCAAAAGGTTTATTTTAAATCCTTTTGCTAGATTATTTAGTATTATCATAATACTTCAGTTGCTGACAAGTTCAAATGTTACAATGTTGGTAATTATTTTGTTTTTGGACTTTCAGAATAATTTATTGTTGAAGCCCTGGTATATTTTCAAACCAAATATGGTCTGATTTTCTGCAGGGCTGCTATAAAAATATTTTGTTAGTATCATAATGTTTCTGATATTTTCGTGTCTCGCACTAAGTGAATCTACTTTTAATGAGAATGTGCAAAAATCTGCTTGAGGTTCATGTCAGAAAGGAGTTGTCTGCACTTTCTGTACCAAGAAACCTCCTTCAGTACGTGGTGTGTATATTACCTGTTTTGCAGGCATGTTAAAATGATATTACAATCAAATGCTGTTCTGAAAAAAATTAAAACATTTCATGAATTAAAATAATGTAACTCATTCAATTACTTTGCAATTTTAGTGTTTCTCTGATGTTTTTCAAAATTACCAGCAATATTATCCATTTTAGGTGGGAATAATTTGGATGTTTTTATTTTTTTTTAATCAGTTGTGAAAACATTGCCATGGATTATTATGATGTCATGTGTGTTTTTTAAACAAGTATCTTTATGTTAACACATTTTAAAAACAATTGTGGATTTTGTATTAACTTCATAGAAATGAATTGATTTTTTCCATTTTTCCAAAAACAAACCAAAATTATTTTATCGCTATCTTTCCTTTCATAGCACACTCAGAGATATTTTAAGAAGCCTTCATCTTTAATTCTTTCCTAATGAAGAACATTAGCAATTGAAAATTAATAATAAATTTGAATTTATTCATGTCCATGTATTCTCATTCTCCCCCACTTTGTAGAAGTTTTGGAAAATCAGACTGACTACCCAGGCTCATTCTTTCATTATTACTGAAAACAAAAAGGGTAGATGGTGATAAGCAAGCCACTTGGCACATTGCTAACTAAACAAAAAATGCGAACAAGAAGAATTATTAGTATTTTTAACTTGTCATCCACATTCTCACCTTTTTTTGTTTGATCAGGTACCGTGACAAGTGGTCATCTATGACTACCCTATTTACTGTCAACTACGTCTGTTTCACTGGCATGTTGCAAAGAGGTCTGCATCATTGAGGGACGTCAGTCATGATGGTCTGGCTAACTTGTTTCTGCTGCTTGTCACAACGTTTCTTTAAAACCTTGTCAAGCTTTCTGCGAGAAGCAACGCTTGGTTTGAAATATTTCAGGGAACTCTTTTCAGAGAGGTGAGAAACCTCTGGTGGTGTTTTGTGTATAAGATAATTCATTTGAATGGGGAAAAAAATTATGTGTGGACAAAGCATGACGTTTTCAAAGAAGAAAGTATCAACCTCAGGGTTTTGATTATTTTGTAGTACAGTCTGACTGGCTACGTACACCATAACTATATGAGCATCATTTCTACTTTCTCACCGAGTCTTTACATTGCCTTGATTTTCAACACGAATAATTTCATTTCATGACGAATCAGACTTCATCACATATTTTAGAGAATTTGAGTTGAGCCCGATCAGGTTTGTTGTATTCATTATTGGCACAAATCTGCCTCAAAATACGCTTAGTGAGGATTTCAGAGGAGAGTTTATTTTCATTCATGAAGAGTTTTTATTTTTTTCATCTTTTGATCCACCCATACTATTTTTAATAGAATTTTAATTCTTACCTAAAGTACATCTAGTTTAAGAAGTATTCGAAAAAATTTGTGGTGATATGTCATTAAATCTTTTCATTCCACGAATTGAGTTCTTTAGTTAAAGTTTTAGAATGCTAGAGCAATTAGGCAAATAACTTGCTAAATATGTACTTGGACAGGAACTATAAATTTTCCATTTTCATAGTTGCAAGGCAGAAGAGTGGCTGAAGCTTGTCATTTCTTACATTGTTTATTAAGTGAAGTGCTTCACAAGTGTTGTTTGAATATGCAGATATCTATCTTACTGGTGCTGATTGATTCATTTTTATACTTTACAGCACAAAAATAGTAAAATTGTTGTAAAATAGTAGAATTCAGCAAACACAAAAGAAGCCGTTGCTGAAATAGCACCTAGGATGTTTCTCCACGTTCATTCTGTAGTTTAATTGGGGTTCATCCAGTTTCGCCTCAATTGAACAGATGTTTCACAATTGGTGAGGTCGCCAACTGAAGCTTAGGAAGTCTTTGTACAAATGAATTAGGATTTTTGTATGGTTGAGGAACATCGTTTCTCGGTATACTGTTGATCTTTTTAATTGTTACTCATTGCCATCTTCTTCCGCTCTTATTTGGTTTCAAAAACTTCGTCCAATATTAGTGGTTTCAATCAAATTAATGTCTTGTTATCATGAAGCCGTTTTTAATCGTATGATTTTATGCACAAGTTGTTGGGACACTCCTGTGCACAGATTCCCCATTCCCTTCATTTCATTCTGAAAAGCACCTTATTTCATATTTGTTGGAACCTTGTTCTAGTTTGGAAGGTTCAGATCAACTTGCATCCAAATTCATATCATATTGTGTTATGTGCAGAGCAGGGTGTAAAATATACAGTGGACTGATGAAGCTCAATAATTTTTGAAAATTCATCTTCACTTGAGGTTAGGAAATTATTCGTAGCCTTATCACACATATGACCGAGTAAATTAGCGATATTTGGTGCTTAAAATTGGTTTAGATTGCACATTGGAGATTCAATTTTGGGTAAAATAATTAGTAAATTTTTGCAGGATTTTAAAGTTGGATAAGAATCTTTTTAAACTCAACCCTGGTTACATTGCTACGCAGTTGAGTGGACACCTTTAATAAATGGATACTTCACAAAACCACTGCTCAATAAAAATTGCCTAGGTGTGAGCGCATTGAATTTCAAAATGAAAACCTTATGCTCCTTTGTTTCTGCACAGCACGCGCCTCAGGGCGCTCAGTGGTCTTAACCTGTAGTTCCGACAACCTCGGCAGTTATCGTCTTCATCCTACCTCGTCTCAATCTGTTTTGGAGACTCGCCCCAGCAGTGCGTTCGACGTCGCACATTACAGCCAAGTAATCCAATGTACTGTTTCTATACGCAGAGGACCTAGTGTGACAAGACAATATAACCCATACAGTGCATTGAACCGCGTTCTCGCTTCCACGTTTCCTGCGAAGAACCCACCGGTGGTCACTCAAAGGATTTTCATAACGCTGCAGACCGACCTCCGGTCACTCACTCAATTTCTATAAATAGTTAATAGTAGCTAAATGCAGGTAAGATCGAGTAAATTATTGCTATTTTCAATGCTTGTTACTGCAATTGACTTTAAATTTGAATTGAATAGTGAACTTCAGTTTAACCCAGAGCATAAGACGTGTTGAACGAATTTATAATTTTTCTAATACTAGCCAAGACCTTGAGGTGTGATTGCCTTTAGCGATTATTGTATTCATGTAAATGAAAATGGAATCATTCCTTTATGAGAGTGGGTTATTCAATGAGAATTTGATGATTTGATGAGAATTAATGCGTATGGATGAATAGGTATGGAAATTTTTTTTCAGTGTCAAATTGAATTAATATTTTTACCATTGTGTTAGACTTGTTTAACATTGCAAAGATTCGGTTTTCTTTTTCCTGCTCAAATGTGTGAAACAAAATACATTGCATTTGTTTGCAAGTTTCTGGATTTACATAGAGACGTCCAAACCGGTGCTGAATAACTTTAGTTTTTACTTCTAGGCGTTCCTTTGCTCCCTGCTAAGAATACGAGTTCTAACAACAAAAATATGTGCTATATATTCATGCATAAATCAATTTTTATTTGTGTGCTGCTACCGAAAATAAAATCAGAACATAAAGGATAAAATAATGAATTTTTTTGTGTTTTCGAAATGAAATTTAGTCTTTTTAAAGAAGATATAATAATTATCGTGTTATTTCCATGCGGAATGTAGGTGATACTTTTCCAGCTGATGTAATTATTTCAGACCTTGATGGACGTGGTTGTGCATGAGCCTGTTTTTGATAAGTTCACAATTTTGTCCATAAACTAGAACAAAACTTTCATAGTTTGATAAGTGAATGGGGATTACAATTTTTACAACTATTGTATTTGGATACACTAAACATTGTGAACTATTTTAAATGATTTGAAATTTGATTAATTTAAATGCCGTAGATTGTGTTGAGAATGAAATTTTGATTGGTCTCTTTCCAGGAATACCAGATGTTTCAAAACCATTAAGATAGAGGTGTTATTAACATGAACTTTTTTAGTGCTGAGTTCTGTACTTTTCTAGCGCTGAATTTTGTTTTGTGGATTTCGCATTCAATTTATTAACATAACAGCCCCTCAGGGGGATGCAGCTATTGTATCTATGGGAATTAGCGCCCCAAGGGGGCAACGTGAGGGCCCAAGCTAAAGGTTAGGTGGGCTTTCTTTTTGTTAAAATAACATAGGTTTTTGTTTTGTTACGGACCAACTTTTTTTAAGTTCACTACTGTCCTGTTTTTTCAACACCTACTATTTTCTTCTTCAACTTTGATCTTGTTTCATGAACTTCTTTCTCATCTTACTATTTCTATGCCCTTTCTGCATAAATTCCACGTTCCCTTAACTCCATACTAAATGGTGCCTTCTTCCTTCCTCTCTTTGGATCTCATTTGTTGAGGATAGAGAGGCTTAAACTAACTAATGATCTAATCTAATCTTTTATTAACATAACAAAACTTTCCAAGGAGACTTGAACTTATTCATTAGATCCTCGGAAATTTGTTATTGTTTCAAGTTTACATGCAAGTTGGGATCTTCACCAAACGACCTCGGTATCATTACCAATGGCGATCAACACATCACGAGTGACGACCTTTTGACTCAGTGAAACCAATGAACATCGTTTGATGCAACGTTGTGGAATTCCAGTTCGGTGTGGAATTTTTTTATTTTATGTAGTTCAAAAGGAACAAGATTACTTTCATTTTACATTCACATGGAATTTGAGATTCCAAGTTCTAATACAAGCTTCAATGTTTTCACTGTATCGAAACGTAAATTCTTACTTGAGATATTGTTAACTTGCAAGAATTTGAACTCAATATGAAACTAAAAGTGATCATTAGAATTATTTTCTTTTGTTTGAACATTTCTGATTTCATTAGTAAATATGAATGTAAATGTTAAATTATTTTATTTTCAATTTAATTTTTACATATATTAGTAACTAACTTGAGGTGTTTGAGAGCTGTGATTTGAGTCACAAACGTACAAACATTTCAGTACACTACTTCAAAATAAATATTGCTGAAAATTTCCTCGAGTGAAAATGAAACTCTCACATTGTATTGGCGGAGTAGTATGTAAATGAAAATTTCATTTTTCAGATGATAAGTGTCGTAAAATTATTCCACAGTTTCAGAATAGAGAGATTGTTTCCCAGCTTTGTATGAGACCTTCACTTTTCGTAAAATAGAAGTAAATAAGATACTATTTCGTCTGCTCCAATATTCTTTGATTTTTGTAGGAAAGTGCGTACCATTGTTAAAAAATTGAAGTCACTAGAATTATCTGATTTTAAAGCGTCCATTGCCTTGAACTGCGATTAGTAATATGTAATGTTCTATTTTGCCGTGTATAAAAATAGTGTTATTAAACTATATTGCCTAAGTTATTTAATGAGAATTCTTATATGCGAAAATTTTGGTAGAATTCTTTTGGCTGATATGACTTCAGAAATTTATTTTATCAATTCTAGCGTAAGACTTCCTCTAACTTTACGAGAGCTCGTTATTTATGGACCTCAAAAGAGATGAATAAAATGTTTTCAATTTCTTCGAAAATTCCTGGATTTATTGGTGAACGTTCAAACAATTCTTGAAAAGTTTTATTCGTCACCTTCATTTTGTTACTTGTGTAAAAGTGAAACACTAAATAAGTATTTTTAGATTCTTTCTTGAATTCAAATGAAACCTTCCTGTGTAGAGATAAATCAGATTTCATTAGTGCGAGATGAGTGTTTGAAAATTTGCTTTCTTTTTCCAAATGAAATTATTTTCATCACAGTGAAAGACATGCCTAATTTTCCGAGAACTTAATTATGAAACTTAACGCAGAACTTAATTATTTTTGTCCGTTTAAATATTTTCTAGACTTACATGGAAATGTGCATACAGGTGTAAATACTTTTTTTCATAAATGAATTTTTTATTTTATTCGTGTGTAAAATGAAATTTAAAATTCCTCAGGTATTGTGATAAATTAGAATTTCATTCGTGCGTGATAACAGGTGTTGAAATTTTTCGTTCCAAAATGGAGAATTCTTGTGGTGAAGCGTGAGACCTTTAATGAAACTGAAAATGGAGAAATAAAATTGATTCTGATTGTCAGAATATTTCTCGATTATACGGAAATGTGCTCACAAACGTAGAATAATTTTGATCACTTCCAGTTCTATGTCGATAAACATTCAGTGCTGAGTTTGTTTCCTTGCTTTGAATCCAACCATTAATTTTCCGAGGATTAAATACAGGGAAAATGTGTCATTTCAGTGTTGAATAAAATGAGTGCACTGAACTGATGCTGTTTTTATTTGAAAAGATGAATGTAAGATATGGTTATGCTCAAGCCTATTTTTAATGCGTGAAAAAAATTTCAGTTATCTGAAATGCGACTTAGCTTGAAATCAGGGCATTCTTCATTTGATAAACGTTAAGGCATTGAAACCGTCACAATTATTCAAATTCATATATCATGTTGAAAGACATTTAACGCTGTTGTGAGGAAGATCTTGTAGACGCTCTCAATTTATTTGCTGATTTCAATTATGCTGTTAAACTCTGAATAAATTCGTGAAGTTTCTCCACACGACGGTATAAAATATTTGATATGTTCTCTGTAAAATTACAGAATGCACTGATTTTAGAAGTAGTGCATTTTCTGTGGAAATATTGTGATGATTTAAAATTTAATGGTCAATGTGTACAACATAAGCCTCGAATGATTCATTAATTCTGCAAATACTCATTTTTCTTAATCCACAGGCAAGACAGAGGGGAATGGTAGGAGTAAGTTAAATCTATGTTTTAGGTTCCGTAGATTTCCCCTAAGTTTGTCATGTCAGCCCTAAGTTTGTCATGACAGCCCTAAGTTTGTCATGACAGCCCTAAGTGTGTCATGTAACACACTAAAGTGTGGCATGTCACCCCCATGACACACAATTGAGTGCCGGTTTGCGACAAACGAATGACACACTTAAATGTGTCAAAATGACCCTATATTTTTTCTCAGTGTACACTGACCTATCATGTATCTTACTCCTATCCGAGTGTGTTTCTTCAGATAAAGGACATGTTATTACAAAGAATGTATAACGTTTATTGGTTTACAGATGACACTGTAAGATTTTCAAAAAAGTGTAACTACTTAGAAAACAATGCATCATGCATCAATTGATACAACTATCTATTATCTTAAAAATTCAAGCGACTAAAACCATTAGTAGGAACCTTCTTTGCACTGAAGCTCACTTCGACGCTGTCTCTTATACTGAATGTATTCTGGTCAAAATACAAGAAACGTGACACACAGCGCAAGACTCTCTAGCACCGATCTTGACCTACAATGGAGATGTATTCCTTTTCTGAGAAAATAGAATATACCTTGTTTCCTTCAGCATCGTGGCGTATTTTACCAGCTTCTAGCCTTCTTGATTTTTTCACAGAATGTCATTCATCCTTCATGGCAGTGTAACCAAATTTCATTATGAAAATATAAAAAATGAAAACCACTGTCGGGGCCAAGTTTACGAAAAATCCCTAAGAATTCTAATGGTGGGGACGCGCACCCTCGTCTCCTAACTGAACGAAATGCTCGGGTAAAGAGACACCACGGAACATTTAATTTATTGATAACAGAAGAAAAATAAACTTATCTATGAGTAATTATGACGGCAAACAAGCCGCTGTTACACGGGCCGTGAAAATAAATGCAGGAGTAGTGCAACTTCAAGGCGGGCGAGGTAACATGGAAGCTCAGCAAGCGACGAGGTAGTGACACAGTAGCAGAAATAGCTGGGGTGAGTTATAGCAGGCTCAAGCGTAGCTCCACCGGGGCCAGGAGGACGTCCACCCTAAGGGTACACATCAATGAAGCATTGCTAGCGAGACTCTATCGACAATGTAGATGAGGAGAGAAAGCGAGAGGAAATTCGAAACGGATATGATTCGTTATTAAAACCATCAGCAACACAGGCCTATCAGAGAACACAGGATTTTCAGAAGACACAGGCCTATCAGAGAACACAGACCCATCAGAGAACACAGGGCTATCAGAGAACACAGGGCTATCAGAGAACACAGGGCTATCAAAGAACACAGGGCTATCAGAGAACACAGGGCTATCAGAGAACACAGGGCTATCAGAGAACACAGGGCTATCAGAGACACAGTCCTATCAGAAACCACAGGACTATCAGAGAACACAGGCCTATCGTTGGTTAGTAGGTTTTTTACTACGGTCGACGTCAGAATGTTTTATAGAAATAATTTTAAGATTGCATCCTTTTTTAGCAGGAAGGAATGATTGGATGAGTGTCTGTGGAGTGGCTGTGTCTATTTATATAAGTGTGACTGCTGCATGCAGTCTTACGTTGGTAGTATCAGACTCCAGCAATTCATCAGACATAGCCAACACGCAGGAATATCTCATAGAACCGGTCGTGCACTAACCATTCCATCCAAATCAGCAATTAGGGATCACTGTGAAAATTTAAACCATTCATTCATAAATACTAATTTTTCCCCTTTATGTCGAGCTAATGGTCAGCATGACCTTAGAATTTTAGAGTCCCTTTTCATATTCACTCATAAACCTAACCTCAACAAAGACATTAGTGCCGTAAAGTTATCAATTGCCCCCACCTAATGACGTAATTCTGTGTGTGTGTGTGTGTGTGTGTGTATGCATAGTGTGTTCTGCTGTTGTATCTGAATTAGCGTGTACATGTGTGCTTGTGGGAATAAGGAGTGTGCTATTGTTTGCGTATGAATGAAAAAATTAGGCTTTTTAGACATTTAGGTAGGTTTGTGGACTATATCTTTGATTTTTGTTTTAAAATAGACAAATTGTTATTTTTTTTCTCCCGTTTCAGCACTGATGATGGAATTTTAATTTCCAAAACATTTGCAATAAATGTAATGTTCGTTTTACTCTGGTTCTTCTTTTTATTCTACGAATAAGATTCTCGAAGAATCGCCCAATTGGAAATAGAACACAGGCCTATCCGAGAACACAGGCCTATCAGAGAACACAGGCCTATCAAAGAACACAGGCCTATCAGAGACACAGGGCTATCAGAGACACAGGGCTATCAGAGACACAGGGCCATCAGCAACACAAGATTACTTACTTGCTAGAAATAGAGACCCTATCAAATGTATAATAATCTAGTTCTCTAAGGTTCTAGGGTGTGGCACAGCAAGAACAAAAATAACAATTAAACTCTCTGAACAAGCTAAATCTAAGATTACATAAATCATTTTTAGAGCAAGGAGGGAGCCTGGAGAGGACTCCATCCCCACTCACAGCGATAGAAACAGACGGTTCGAAAACCGTCTTGTCTTTACCCAACATGTATACGTCAAGTTCTGAGAATACCAGACTCAGGAGGAATATTGTCGCCCCTACAAATGTCATTAGCTAAAAATATGAATTTCACATACGTGGCATCGACGTCACAAATGAATCTTAGAAGTAGTAGAGGCGGCGGTTGAACAAAACCGAACCCTGTTGAACACCAGGGCTAAAATTAAGTAATTCAGGTCAATGATTACCAATTAGAGCTTATTATTTACGATTCGCCATATGACATTCAAATAACTCATTAGCTACTCTTCTAACGCCGTTGCAGAGTAACAATAACCTTAGAAAAAACTACTCGTTCAAATTTTTGTGGAATAACCATCGATAAAAATCTGATTTTCAATGAGCATTTTTCATGCATTGCTACTGAACTATTTAAATGCACTGGAATCCTCAATCGAGTTGAAAGTATCTTTGATAAAGAAACTTACAAACAATTGTTTATGACAATAATCTATCCATTTCTCAAATTCAGAATTGGGACATATCAAGTGTCATACAAAAATTGTGTCAAAATATTTCTTGGGCTCTGAAAGAGATTCATTCTGAAATTAAAATATAAACTAAAAGCTAATACAAATGGCTCATCCAAATACCCACGAATTTACTTTCGGATCTCTGTAAAACTGTCTCAAATAGTTTCATGCATAAAACTCAACAAGGAAAGGGAAAAAGATCTCAGATATTGAATCGTGCGTCTTGTGTAATTTTTTCATCCCATGTTTACAACTGCTTTGCTCTCTGTAGTTACTCTTTTTCAATGCCTTTTGTAAATAATAAACGTAAAATCAACTCGAACTCTGTGATGCCAATTTTGTTATATCGTGTCTCTGTAATAATAACCAGTCAGGACCAAGCCTCATACTTGCGAGTTCTGATCCGCATGTCCCTTACGTTCCCTTCTAATGGCTATTACATCAAATTTTAGACCCGCGGATCCGTTAATAACCCGAACTGATTGCCGCGCGCGTCATTTCTCGCAATAATAAATGTGGTGGTGCGTGAGCCACATCCATCATTAAATATCTGGCCGAGAAGATCACGCTATTACGAGAGAATTATTATACTTCACATCACTGCAGAAGTGCAATTGTTTTCGTGTGCTCGTGGAACTGAAAGCCCATGAATTTGAAGTGAATAAAAAATAGAATATACCCATAAGAACAAGCAACGAGACCCCTTCTTGAGCCATACCATCGAATCAGTCATGCACAGGCACGGGAGAAGAAATTAAGCCCAAAGAGAATGTCGCGGGGAGTAAAAGAGTGAAAAACAGCTTTTGTAACAGGTTCAACCTTGACCACAGTTTCCTCTATTGCTGCCAAAATCGGCATGGTGCGAGTATCAGTCCCGCATGTAGTCAGAAATGTTCACTCATTTGCTCCAGAGTGTTCTTTTGAGCATTGATGAATTGTCATTTCATAGATTTGTGGCCCATGATACACTCCTTTTCTCATTTCTTTGGTAAAATATCAACCAATGAATCTGAATGACTTCTTTTTTATCTGTATAATTTTTTTTATTTGTTTGATTTAAGTTCAACTTTTTACTCACACTCATTACTATCTCATAATTTCAACAGGTTTAACAATTTATAAAAAAGGATTATATGCAGATATCAACAAAGATATCAACCCTTTGAACGTTTCATTTCCGAACTTGAATGACTGTACTCATTGTAAAAAAGTCAATATTCCAAAACCTAATAAAACAGGGTGCGCAAACACAGCAAACTTTTTCATATCACGGATGCTGGAACTGTAAACCAGCGAATCCAAAAATAGATGAAGCAAATTCCACTATTGCTGGTTCGAACTACAGTTTGACGTCCAATGTTTCACTGAAAGTTGGCCAGATGGCTCATTGGAATTAATTATTCATGTAGAGAACTATACTGGCTATCATACCTTACGCAACAATAACCGTAACGGAAAAGAAAGGCTGTGAATTATGCAAGATATAGTTATAATCATTACAAATCTTTAAAACTAATCCATATTTCTTTCGAGTTTTCTGAATTTACAGATGATACTAGAAAATCTAACACCTAGAAAATTATTTGTGAGTCGAAAATTAACATGTCAAGAAAAATTGGCTCTACTATTCAAGGAAATGCAACGCATCACGAGGAAAATAATGTAAAGCTTTTTAATAACTTTTTGTTTACGTAGATGAAAACCTTTCTGATAATATCACTCTTGAAACAATTTTTCTCTTGAACTACATAGAGCAATTTAAGAAAAATTATAAGTTGATCATTTGTAAAAAAAATAAGGCATTCGATATTTTTTCCGCATTAAAATTTTCGGAAAATCTAAAAGATTGAAATCTTTCTCTGTAGAGGCGCAAAAATACATTACTGATTTGATATCTCACATCATCTCAGAGTTAGTGATCATTCCCTTTTCTTTTCACTGTTCCACACTGGCTGGAAAGTACTCGAGTAACTCCCATTTTGAAAAGTGAAGATGAAACCAATGGTAACTCTTATGAAACTAGATTCTGGCCTGCCAATTTTTTTGTAAAATGGCCAAACAAATCGTATGCGATAAATTTTGCCCTGAATTCAAAAAACACTATTTCTCAGTGATATATAAGTGAATTTGTTTCGTTCGTACCAGGGTTGCGGAGTCGGAGGAATAATTTTGCAACTCCTGGACTCCGACTCCGCCTTTTCAGAATTTTGCGACTCCCACTCCGACTCCGACTCCACCTTTTCAGAATTTTGCGACTCCGACTCCGACTCCACCTTTCCAGAATTTTGCGACTCCACCACCGACTTCACCTGTTCACAATTTTGTGACTCCAACTCCACCTATTCAGAATTTAAAAGTTGAATATTACTGTTTGCAGGTGTTGCAACCTAACAGTACCCGCGATTAAATAGTCTTGTACTTGTGCACTGGTGAAACTCGTATTGCAGATACGGCAATTAAGCATCCTTATGAACGTCACAGACGCACACACCAATCAAGCAAGCAACAATCATATATTATATTTCAAATTATAATTAGCAAAAAAGTTTTCAACAAATTTGCCATGCCTTTTTATCACGATAAGCTG
>JACJUY010002813.1:39158-62178 GCA_014220935.1 Platorchestia sp. MABIK | reverse complement strand
GGGGGTTTTCTAAATGCTTCTTCTCTGACTATTTTTGAGCTACAGTAATGATTTTGGTTTCATTGGATGCAGGATAACGTGGACATTCCAAAAAGTTGAATGCTTTACCTTCGATTTCCAATTAAAAATGAATAAAAATTAAAAAAAGAAAAAAAAAAATTCAAACAAATTCAAATTAATGACGTCATAACTTTGGAACAAAAATGAATTTAGAATAACTATCCAATTCTTTCGAAAGCCCTTGTTTTTCCGCATGCAATAATACTAAAATCATCACTGTAGCTTAAAAACTGTAGGAGAAGAAGCTTTTTGAATCTAAAATAATCACGGAAAAAAAGGAAGTTTTCAAGACATTCTGAGATGTAAGTCCGAAGTTTACAAAGCTAGAGCAATGCGGTTTGTTGCATTTGAAAGTGAAATGTGTGCTCTCAAAATCTGATAGATTGGTTTTTTCAAAAATACTTCATGTAACACTTACCGTAGACTTTTTTCCCTAAAATTACAACTTTTACCCTAACTCTTTCAAAAAATTCATATAAATTCGGAATGAAATAAATCGAAAAAATTAGTCTATCAGAGTTTTAGAGAACACGATTTACTTTCAAATGCAACAAACCTCATTGCTATAGCTTTGTAAACTTCGGACTTACACTCGAAAAAAAAAAAAAAAATTTTTATATTATAAGGAATAATTAATTTTCCATGCCCCAAATGAAAAAAACTTCTTTTATAAAAGTTGTTACAAATGTGGAGATCTAGTAGTGTACAAATTTTCATAGACGTACGTCCCATAGAAAAAAAGTTTCCCATTCTAGGATATGGTTGCGTTCGTATCTGTGATCCGAGTTTCGTCAGTGTACAAGCACAAACATATTTTAATCGTGGCTAATATTAAGATGGATTTATTTATTTGTCATCCACTTCTGAAAGATTTCTACAACGACAATATCGAATCCCCTCATATATGACGCTCGTGTACACTATTATATAAATATTTACCACTGACAGGTGTCTTCTGAGTAGGCAAAATGAGCAATGCATACCCTGCATTAGCATAGATAAGCATCAACAGTTTTTGCTTTTCCTAAGTATGCTCCGATTCAACGAAATTACAATAGTTGATTCATTTACTATGTTGAAAATCCTCAAAATTATGATATATCAAATATACATGTAGAGAAGGTAGGCAAGATTTGCACACCATCTTTTCTTCTCTGTACCTACACTATGGGGGAAACAATGCAGAAAATGTGACATATTATTGCTCAACGCTATTTTATACCTCGGATATAACAGGTAAAAGTTATTCTGCTTTCGTCGCAGGGGTCTGACGTTTTCGAAACGTTTTGTTTACGAATAAAAGCCACTTCGAGCGTCTTTGTGTGTAATGTGATATTGTCTTTCATTCGCGTTTGACTTTTTACTTTGTATTTGACACATTCTTATTTTAATTAGCGCCCACGTTTTTTCATTTCGAATTTTGGGTGAAATTTGGTTCGTTTTCAGAAAGAAAATTTGTACTATGGTATAAATGCAACAATCATCGCAGCAGAGTAAGTGCATTGCTTTCAGTTACAATATGTGGGTGACAAAGTGAAGAATTTGCTAGTGTTATGATATTATTTTCACTGCAGCTCTTTTACACTGTATTTTATTTTTTCTAGCGTCCCAATACCGATTTTGATTACCTTACAATATTTCCAAAGTTTTCTTTAAAAAAATTCATTAATTATATAATGCTGATAAACAGATGCCATTTCAGTTTTTAAAATTGTTAAAACATAATTTTGCAAATCTCCATTTCAGCATATGCTTACTTAGAAAATGGCGAGTGATCAGAAGAAAAATATTAAACTTGAAAATGAAATGGTAAAAACAATTTAACTCTTGAAGAACAAACAAAATTCAAGGAATAACTTTATAAATGAGCAGAAATGTTCATTATTAATACATGTTAACTTGACGTAAAGACAAGGAAGTAAACAAAACAAAGAAGTAAATTGTAAGTACATAGGTACTACATTTAGCAAAAAAATAAACTAATATGACAGTTATTAACATCAAAATAAGCTAATTGAAATTTTCATTATCAATAGCGATTACGTAACCTGAAAACTAGAACTCTCTGTGTATCAGACCATAGCTTCAGGTTAAGGCAAAAACCAGTCATTATCAATACATCACAACTTGAAGACTAGAAATATTTATGATCTCAACATAACTTTGGGTTACTGAAAAGACTAGTCATAATCAATCAATACATCAAAGCATAACTAAAAGAAAGACGAGAAATGGTCGTTATAAGGAACCATTGGTATAGAATATGGACGCAGTAAGAGCGTACAGCGGTGGTGGAAGACATGAATGCTGATTTGTTACGCATCAACGAATGGTGCTTGAGGTGGAATATGATACTTAATCCTAGTAAGTCAAGGGCGCTCATAGTGAGTAGATCCAGGACCAGTGAACCCCCGTTCGGTGAGCTAGTCATAGGTCGGGGAGTTATTGAAGTTTACCCTGAACTTGATTTCCTTGGTGTGCGGTTTGACGGGAGGCTCACATTTGAATCTCATGTGTGGAGGGTAGTCTCATAGGTTTCCAAAAGGCTGGGGATCCTGAGGGTAATTGGTGGAATTTATCAGGACCCTCAGTTGGTGCGGAGAGGCTTCTGTGCCTTTCTTCTTCCTCTGCTCGAGTATTGTTCGCCTGTTTGGGGCTCTGCGGCTGATTGTCACCTGCGTCTCTTGGATCGCATTGTAAGATCTGCATCAGCGCTATGTCCGGGTTTGGTGCTGCCGTCTCTGGCGCACAGAAGGCTAGTCCCCCAACTATGCGTTTTTTATAAGCTATTCAACAATAGAAGGCACTGGTTGTTCCAAATGCTTCCCCCCCGGGCCGAGCGGATTCGGGCAACCCGTGGTGCTGCTGCTGCTCACAGTTTTGAGCTGAGGGAAGTTAGGTGTAGGACTTCGCAGTGTAGGCGTTGCTTTGTCCCTTGTCCCGTTGCCCGCTGGAACTCCCTTCCCTCTGTCGTGTTTGATTCGGGTTCGTTGGGTGGTTTCAAAGGTGCTGTCAACTCCTGGCTGTTGCGTGGCTGATGTCTCTTTCTCCTTCTTCTGCTTTCTTCCTTTAGTTATTTTCTTTGTTCTTTGTTTTTGTTTCACTGTTCGTGGAGTTGATGTTAGCGGGGTTTCCTATGGGAAATTTATGGATCCACGATCCGTCCCGTTGGCGTTGCTCTGCTTGATTTAATATTAATAATAATAATAATACAGAGTTACCACTCTTCATGAGAGTACAATGAATTGCATCAGCTGAGCTGTTCTGCAAGTAACTTGCAGCACATTATCTACTAGCTTCTTAGTCCTATGTATTAATTGAAGGGGGATCGAGAGAAACAGAAACAAACAGAATGAATTTTCGATGCTTTCAATTACTAATTCCGACTTCTTCACTGTAATATATGCATTATTGCTCCAGTACGAAAATTGTCCTTCGCACTCGTAGGTATCACATGTATATGTGTGCAAACCCTCAATGACTAGATATCAATGACCATTGACCGTATTAGGTGATAGGTATTACTACGCTGTTTCGAGCCTTGAACAAAATAGCCAATATAAACACTGCGAATTTTTTAGCTTTTCAGTTAAGTACTTTAACACTGCTTTGTTTACTTTCGGTTTCAAATAATTATTAATAATTTTTTGCAAAAAATACAATCGAAGACACCAGAAAATAGCGACTCCAACCTCGACTCCTCCGCATCCGAATGAACGACTCCGACTCCGACTCCACCCTAAAACATGCGACTCCGGCGACTCCGACTCCCGACTCCGACTCCGACTCCGCAACCCTGGTTTGTACTACGGTGAATCGGCTCCAAAGATCAAGTTTTCATACATACATATGTGTTTTTTAGTCATACTTTACAAGTAAGAATAATTCTTGATTAATTTAAACATAAGAGCAGAGTAATAATTTCGTTTTTAACAGCATTAGTTAGGGTAACACGAGGCAGCGAGCCCACCATTTTTGAAGTGAATTTCTGAGAAAGTTATTGTAATTAGTAATTCTAATTTTTTTAAATTCTACTACTATTTGGGATTATATGAAATGAATTATACGTCTGTATATTAGTTCAAATTATCGCAAAAAATTATTTTCTAATAGGTGTTAAAATGGGCCTATTGCCCCCACCCTAGGGCAATAGGCCCATGGGCTAGGGGCAAGGCACCCACCCCTACGGACCCTTCACCTCAATTACGTGTGTTTTTATATTTAAATGATGATAATGCAACATTTGACAGTTCAAGATAATAGAAGTATTAAAAATATGTTCAATTCATCAAATTATTAATGACAAGAAGAAACATGTCCTCGACTAAAAAATATATCCATGACTAAAAAATACATCCTTGGCGTGAAAAAACTCTCTCTTAGAGTGCGGAAAACAACTGATACCGTGAAAAGCATGTAATTCATCCCATTGCTAGTGAAATGAAAAGAAACAATATGGATATAATTTATCAATGATCCTATGCGTCATCGAAGTTTTGACAAATATACCTTCGATCACCATCTTTACAGTGTTGATGATCCCATTTGGAGCCCGTCATGCATTGGATCCATTTCTCCTGAGATCGGCTATTTACAATAGGTAATAGCTGCACACCCCTCAGGAAATATTTACTTGCTGACAATTTCAGCCAAAACCATAAAAACTTATTAACTTCTGCCTTATTAAAGCCAACAACTCATCCTAAACTATAGTTGATTAAGGAATACGAATGCTTAAATTGTATCGATTCATAAAATTATTCATCGGATCCCCACCAGCCATTTTGGTTTCTTTGTTAAATGGGTGATTTCTATTTTAACGATCAACAACGTTGAACACAATTCTTCTCAGATCGGTGCTTGATAGTCCGAACATTTTTTTGATTATCTTTAACGCACTCAGCAATTGCCACTTCAGGGAGAGATCTGTTGTACTTCCCTGAATGAGGAACTCCAGGTTGCCCCAACTTGCCGTCTTTGTGCTTTCGCAACGTTTTGTTCTGTATTTTGAACTTTGCACTTGTGGCCTTCAGTCATTTGCCACTTTGAATTTCCTCCAAGGCATTATGGAGTTCAATTCGAAAATAATTAACTATAATCGCTCTCCTTTTGTAATTGAGCACCATGTGTTACCTTTAAAAAAATATAAGGTGACATACATAATTAGAAAATACACAAAATTTCACTGAGGGGTAATGAGCCCACCCTGAGCGCTTTACCCCGTGGGCACCCTGGGCTCATTGACCCACTAGGTACCATTTTAATTTTCCTTGTGTTAAAATTTTATTTCAAATGCTAATAGTCTCAATTTAATCTTAAAATTATCCTAATAAACCATACTTTCAAAATTTAATTCACAGTTTTTTAAAAAGCTTAAAGTAAAATGGTAAAAAATAATTTTATTTAACAGTTAAAAAACTTCCAGTTGGGCTAAAACAGTAATCGCGATAACTCACTAGGACAACCTTCCAGCTCAACGTCAATCAGAACACGGAGTCTCAGTGAAGCGATTGAACAATGCTAGAGCGCGTTAGCCAATTCGGAAATAACTATTATGGTTTCTCAAAAGTAATTCATTCCAAATTGTTGTGACCTCTTTCACAAACGTTATTTGTACATTTGATAAAACTTGAAACATACAAAAACTGACCCTTTAAATTCCTGTCCACCAGGCCCTTGTATTGCCCAAAAAATTTCAAGTGAATGTGAAAGAATTTAATCTGCATCTGAATAATTCTGTTATTTTGAGGAATAATGAAAACTATTGAACCACCCTCATCTTCAAGGAGCTTAGCGAAAAGTATATCCGGTTCTCTATCATCGACGGTACACCAGACATATCTAGCGCTTTAGTGGACAGCGGCAGAAATTCTGCTGCCAATTCTTAAAAAACTTCAAGATTTCTTTTTTTAAATTGAAATTCTTCGTTTGAGACGAGATAGTTAAAAATTAGCACTGGCGGTCTTGGTGTCAGTTCACTGATAAATTAATACACTCATTTTTGCTGCACGAGTGCAATATAAAAAGTCATCATAAATTAGTCACTTTCAATAAAATTAGAGAGATCCAGAGCCTTATATAAATAGTCAAATCCGTATCGTGGATACCCAGTTCGGCGAAGTATTGCATAGTACATACAATATACTCGTACATCACGGTAGAGGAAACAAGATAGGTTCAAACCAGTCTTTTTTTCGTTGACGGTGAGGTTTTGCTGATGTGACGGCAACGAACCAATAGCAGCGCTCATATTGCATCTAGTAGCACTGCTACCCCCAAATCTGACTCCACTATTGGCCTAACGACACTGCGCTTTGGTGACGTCATAAAGTTTATTTGAAATAAATCTTTTCCATTGGCTAGCTGAACAAGAGGAGATTGTATTTTCTCCCACAGAAATGGCCCTACCAGGTTTCCTCTCCCGTGAAATACATGCACAAGCTCGCAGTTGCTTTCAATAATGCTGTTTTTCTGTATCCAGGATATGACACGAATAGCTAAAACTACTCCTACTTGCGGCTCAAAAATACTGTATTCTTAATGTGTTTTACTTTCCTAAAAAATTAGTTACCTTTGAAATAAGCTTAGGCATGGAAACTCCACTCGAACGAAAATATGTTCAAGAAAGGTATTGAATCCCATCATTTTTGACGGCCGTCTACACTACGTAGATTTAATTTACAAACACGGATTTAATCCAGATGATTTCCGTTATTTTAGATACTCTTTACCAACGGACCGTAAAACAAAGATTGTGCAGTAAATTCAGCTCACTCACTGGCTAACGTGGTTACTACCATCAACCTACGCATGCATGGTAGGCTGTGGACTGCACCGACCAAGCGCGCTGAAGCCAATTACCCGACATTGTGGCACAGAATTTTCAAGAAACACGTTATTATCATTCTTACAGCAAAGTTTCAAAGATTCATGTATAGATAAGTAAAAATTTCAGATGCGAACAAAATTTACCCACGAAGTATTAGTTGCTAAAAATATTACAGCAGCTTGGATTGAAGAGGTCATATAAGTCGCCTAAATGCTTGATTGGTTTGGTTGATTGTCCGCAGCTGACACTGATGTAGGGGAAGGTTGGGTTTTGAACAGTTTCTCTGAATGATCATTTTGTTCTGGAGATTAGGCTCACCCATGTATTTACGGATGAGAAATCTTTTTTTGCTGTTATACATTTTCGATTTTCGATCTTCGCCAAAAAACACTGACTGCGAATTCGTAGGAATTACTGTTTGGAAGAACCCGAGGAATTTTATTTCGGGGTGACTAGGGAAAGTTAATTAGTTACCCTGAATGTGAGAATTGTAATTTTTTCAGAAATAATGTTTTTATACGAACAAATATACTTCATTAAAAAAAGCTTGAACTCATTTTTTGGATCAATAAGTTACAGTTTCAATTCTAAATATTTTATTTCTATTTTGAACTCGAGTCTAAATATATTTTGGAGCATAAGCCACAGTATACTCGGTAGGAAAAAATTAAAGAAGATTGTTGATTGATTAAATGAAAATAACTGTGAGAAAAAAATTAATCCAGGCGTTATAAAAGTTCAGTTTTACATTAAGAGTTCCCAGTGTTTCAGAATTTTCATCCCAGTCGATTTGATCATTGGCCCAATTTCATACAGGTTTTAACTTATTTTTGAAATTGCGTGCTCTCCGATGTTTAAATGAGCTCATAAACTATTTAGTTGTATAAATATCGTAGTACACGAGACTATCGTTTCGAGAAAATGATGAGATCAATTCTTTAAAAAATGATGTTCTATTGTCAAAGCCTAACTACACTTTATACAGAGATTATCAGCCATACGAGGAGAGCAGAATAAATGATGCTGGGACATGATTGTGAGTTATCGCTTCACCAGATCAGCAATAGCTCGGGATAATGGCCACTGCGGTAGCGCGCGCACAGTTTTAACTACGGTGAACTGCAGGGGGCCTCCAGCGATAAGCTGGAGCCAGAACTGATTACGTAATTTCCTGAGCTGAACTGCTCCTAAACTCCAGTTACAGCCGCGATCTGCGCTACACCATTAGAGGCAGAACGCTGATGTTTAACAAGGCATAGACTCCCTTGTTTGTTTCCACTGAAAAAATTATGAGAACTTTGCCTGGTCTTTGAAACGATAAAGTAAACATCCGTGTATTATTTGAAATTAAATCGGTAGTATATGTACCGGTTAACGAGGCTATTTCCGTTATTTTAGATCAAATTTTTACAGAGCCCTCAGAGATCCATAAAGGCTTATCCAAAAACCACTATGAAAAAATTGCTCGAGTTAACACTTAACGACTCATTTTTCAAGTTTAATAAAAAATTTTTTAACAAGTTGATGGTTTGGTTATGGGATATGCTTTATCCCCCATTGTGGTTAAAATCTACCTGAACAATTTTGAAGAAAAGTCTTTGAAACTACATCAAGATGATTTTAAGCCAGTGTTTTACCGCAGATATTTTGACGGTACGTTTATCCTTTTCAAAAACAGCCGAGATTCCGAGGAATTTTTTCAGTATTTTAATCATTGCCAAATGAATATCAAATTTACATGTGAGCTAGAGGTGAATAATGAATTGTCATTTTTAGGTGTAAAAGTTACAAGATGTGGAAGCAAATTCATGACTTCAGTGTTTCGAAAAGTGACTTTCACGGGATTGGGCCCGAACTTTTTTAGTAATATCTTTTCAAAAACAAAATTTCAGGGATAGTAACGTTAATTCACAGAGCTTTTGAAATTTCATCGTCATAGAAGTTGTTTCATTTAGGAATGAATTTTTGCAAAATTATTTCCGTTCGAATAATTACCCGAAGAATATTTTCACAACTGAGTTACGAAAATTTTTGTTAGTAGAAAGTTCACTGCAAAGCCAAGAATTCTCACTGTGCAGAAATTAAGTTTGTATTTTCAGCTTCCTTTTATCGGATCCCGTACAGAGAAAATGAAAATGGAGGTAGAATCAATAGTTAAGAATTTTTTCCACATATAACTCCTTGTGCCTCTTTTACAAATGATAGGTAAATCGGATCATATTTTAAGCCAAAGGATACTCCGGATGTGATGTTGAGCACCTCAGTAGTATATCAATATACGTGTGACTGCTGCGAGCGCTCTTACATTGGAAGCACTGGGCTCCACTTGTTTGTGAGGTGTGCACAACACAGGGAAGTCTCCTTTCGCACAGGCCGTAACCTGACCAAAACATCCAACTTATCTGTAAGAGAACACTATTTGAAAGAAGGCCATATTTTTAAAAACACAAATCTTAAAATTTTGAATTCAACATCAAATTTGTTTGATCTCCGCATTTTAGAGTCGATATGCATTTTAAAAAAACCGTCCATCAGTAAATGAATGTGGTGCGGCGGTGAAACGTTCCATTTTTTGTTGATCCTTTGTAAAATCTTTTGTTTCATCATGTCTTTTCAATCTTATTTTCTTACATCTGGTTTATTCAGAAGATTTTTAGTTATACTGTTTTAATAATTCGATTTATTGTATTTCAGAACACCGAAGATGGATTTTTTATAATCTGAAACGTTTGTTTTTTATCATGATATTCTTAGGCACGTTGGTTTTCAATTTTATCCTAAAAGTGAGATTTACCTTAAATCAATCTATTTCTTTTATTCCTAATCAAAATCCTGCCCTAATTGCGGAGAGTATTAATAACGAACTACTTAAGGTTTCACTGTGGTTTTAAAGCTAATAAAATGAGCCTTAATATCAATAAAGCAAAATAAATGATATTCCCATGCTAGAAAAATATATCTCTTCCACGCATTAAAATTAGCGAAGGTGAAATCGAAGAAACCAACTCATGTAAGTCCTGGGCATCATAATAGATAACATCTGACCTACAAAGAGCACATCGCTCATATTAGTACTAAGTTATCAAAATCCGTCGGAATCCTCCATAAAATGATAAATTTATTGTCAGAAGAAGCTTTCCAAAAACTTAACCGAACGCTTATTTCATCAATATTACAATACGGAATAGAAGCATTGCACGGAACTGATAAAAATAAAACCAATATACTCTTTACTCCGCAAAAAAAAACCATCAGAACGGTAAAGAAACAAGAATATAATGCTCACACAGGTGATTCATTGAAAAATTTTAAAAGTACCTAAGCTTCAGGATCTCTACAAACTCTTCATATGTAATTTCATGTATAAAACGTTGACCAATAATGATGACAAAAACCTCAAGCAATTATAATTAAATGCACCAAGTGGTCATCACGACCATTTAACGAAAAAGAAGTAACTTCATGCTTCCTTATTATTCAAAAGCTTGGTCACAACACAGTATCCTCTACGTTGGAACTAAGACTTGGAACTTAATCCCTGCAGAGATCTGTGAAAGTAATTCTTACAAAGCATTCAAAATAAATCTTGAATCTCTTTTCCTATCGGAATACTAATCATGTCATATAACCAAGTCAAATCTTTTCCCCTAAATGACTAATCCTTATAGGGAAATTTGCCATAGTTAATGTCATTGATCTTCAGTCTGTTCTCAAATTGTTTCTAGAAAATACTGGGAATATCTAACCCATAAGGATATTTTGCAAAATTTATTATCGAATCTCGTGTAAACTAATTCATTGATCAGTCTAATACGTTACTAGGTTAAGTGAATTAGATTACACATTATTGTCCACTTTAGAATAGTGTTGATGTTAGATGCCCTAGAAGTCTCTGAACTTATTTGGGCCTACAGGTAGCAATACTCACATTTTTACGAGACTTAAGAAACAATATACTTCTGTACTTCTTGTGGTAAATAAATTGTTTAAATTATTTCAATTGCTTAAAATGTGAACGAAATTTGACAGAAAAACTCACGAAATAACATGCTGCTAGGAAAGGGTGTAAATGGAGGCGAAGACTGTCACAAATTTAGGAACACAATTGGTTTAAAAAAAGGTTTGTACTCAGTTTTGGTATTTTAGAAAAAATAAGTTTTGAAGTCAACACATCGACTGACACACGCGGTTATTTCGACACAGACAACAGTTTAGCGCCTGTCAACCAATAAAGGCCAATAATAAATTTTTACAAAGGTTAGGCAACGAACTAGGTCTTTATTCATCTTGGATGTGAATTACGTATAGCCACATTCCTTATGAGTCTCTCCACGTTATCTTATTTATTGATTATCATTTGGCCGTGGAAGAAATAACTTATTCCGAGGAATCCCTTGACCCCGTGACGTGAGAGATATTCCCAACAAATTCCAGGAGGAGTGAAAATGCTCAAAATCGTTTGCCCAATTCTAAATCTATGTAAAACTTTGTTGAGAGAGTGAAACAAAATTCTGATGTGTACATGTGCCCGTCAAATAAATCGTTAGCTGACTGCCGAAACCATGTATGAGGAAAATTCCATGAATGTATCAGTATTTGTAAACTACGAAAGCGACTTATCTCTCAGCTCATAAAAAATGCACTGTTGAGCACAAAGAAATTGCAGGAATCGTCTCTGAGAGACGGCTGCTGTCATCACGTAGTACATTACATTTTACTTGGTAACTTTAATTAATGAAGGTTTGAAAATGGTTTGTTATATTTCTAAGTATAAGATCACTGCTCTTCAAACAAAATGTTTTATTCAACAAATGTTGCATTTAACGTACAGTGAAAATTTCAATAGAAAATACATATCTTAAGTTTATATTTTCCCTCCAAAATATAAATTACCAGGAGCCTAGCATGAATTTCGAGTTAGTGAAAGCATAGCAAATATTGAGAGTGAAATAAAGAAGGGCTTTCTGCTGGCTGTGTTTGAGTTAAAAAATTGCTTCAAAACATTTCTGAGAAAATAATATACAAAGTGAGTGTGAAGTGTGATAAGGGGCCTAATTTTTGAGTACTAAACTCTCCATTATAGGGGCTTAATCATATTCGAGGTCGTCTAGAATGTCTTTGAAATCATTGAGGGAGGCCTAAAAACTTGATGAATGTATGAGTCGGACTTTCCACAGAAACATCCCTAATTGCGGTCGATGCAATTAGATGGCCGAAGGATTTCAGCGACCTCATCCGGGCTATGAAGTTTTGTGAGGATGTAATTGTCTGAGGCTACTTTCCATCCGTGTGCATAGCAGAAATCTATACTATTGACGGTCTGTAAATGACAGCAATGAGATATCATTTCCAATTGTCTTTAAATCATTATGTAGATTTCAAACGGTCAAATAACCTTTCCATCGTGAAAATTTTATCAAATACACAGCAGCGTGAGCAACAATCCGCAATTGGAACGCCAGAAAAGTGAAGAAATTACTAAGTCAGCAGCAAAGCTCATGCTGAAGGGAAATATTAGAAGATGATGGAAGCAAAAGTATATAAAATGTAAAAAGAAAGGCGCACATGCGGCGCATGGCTCAAATGAATCCTCTGCAGTTACTTGTGCGTCGAACTGTGGCGGATTGTAAATTTTTTCTTACTGCAAGTTTCTAACGTGAGCAGAAACTTATCATCTGAACAGAAGCCAACCCGAATAATTTATAATAGATAACAAAGGATAAAAATTTATGACTAATTAGAGAACGGCAGTATCATTTGCAATTTGAATCTCTAGGCAGCAAACAATTTGCGAAACTCTTGGTGAAGCAAAACCCATGTTGTATTATCCTGACATCAGGCCTGGCACGATGTAGTTGTAGAACAGCACAGCGCTATTTAAAATTCATGTATAAAAAATCAATGTACCACAGTTTTACCTTATATTTAAACCTCACCCCTTTGCGTTTTTCAAATATTGTATTAAATTATATGAGTTCAATTTTACAGGAAAACACGCTCAGCCTTGTAAAAGAATATAATTCTCCAAATATCATGTCAGAGTTATTCAGCTCAAAATTGTAATTAGTAAAAGTCTAAAAATGGCCGACATATTTCCATGTCACTGATCACTGCTCTTCACGAAAGGAGGTCTTTTTCGATATCAGTTCAATTCAATTTACGTTGCCAATTTTGATTCAAATATATTTCAAAAGCATAATTCTCAGAGTTTCATTCGTTGAATTGGTTGAAAATCTTCTGGAATTAGTCCCCGCTCAGTAGACATGAGATTTCAAAAGAAATTTTGGTTCTACACAGTTAAAATCAATAAACATTAATTAAAATTGAAAGTGTATTGAAACTGTATAAATATAATAGTATTGAAACTGTAATTTATTTATACTTGTTTCTCACTTAATTCAGCATATGTATGTTCGTTTATTTTTGTTCGTAATATTTCCGAGGCTATTATAATTCTTGCATCCTAGAACAGTGACTGCTTTTCCCTTGTCTCATGAGTTTGAGGATCTAATAAGACAAGGTATTTGTTGTACGATGCCTGTAATTTTTCATCTGTTAAGAAAAGGGGATTGGAGAAACATTTGCACTCATGAGACTTGACACGCGAGTACGTGAGTAAGTGCTGCCAGCAGAAGTATGTCGCAATTACTACCCTCCAACTTTTTTATTCGCCACTGTCAATATTCAGGATTTCCTCATAGAACACTTTTAAGTCGCCCTTTTCTTGTCCCTCACAATCCGTTGTTCGAGGAAATTGTAATAGTTCATCACCCCTTCAAAATATCCAATTTTTCAATACATTGCAGAGAGCAAATAATGAACAGGATCTCAGCATTTTATCATCATTGTAAATATTAGCAAACAAACTTCGCTTAAATATCGATTCCAGGACAACTAAAAATAATTCATTACGACGTGCTGGCGAATGTACTTGTGTACGTATATCTTTGACCGCTTTTGTGTATGGTCAGAGGTTTTTAGCTTGGTATAGTTTTTTCTAACTTGATTCAGTTTTTTCGAAAATGGCCTCTTTACACTCGTCAGTTCTCACTTCTTTATTTTGTATTTTCTCTTGTTTTTCCAGCACCAATGAGGAAAGTATTAAATTCTGAAACGCTTTCGCGTAAATTCAGCATGTTCAACACGACGTTGGTTTTTCTTGTTATCATGAGAGAAAGATTGAGTAAGAATTGTCCAATTAATATTATAAAGCAACTATTATTGTTCAGTAAAAACTAATAATGATACAATTGTTGCTGGACGGTATCTTATATTAGTGCATCAACACAATATATTTGAATCTGAAGAGAAACGTTCTTCAATAAGCGTGAGTTTCACATTTTTTATTCTAGATTCAAAATGAATTCCGAGAACTGCTGCTCAAGTGACCAAACAACGGCTGTTGTACTGTACATCCAAAGATTTTTGATTTGGCTCCTGCTCGTCACGTCAGATTGAATCGATGGTGATAATTAAATCGATTAAATCTATTTGTCTCAGCGTGTCTGGGGAGATTATCAAGGGAGGAGGATGCTGGAAGTCAATCAACGGCATCATGTGATGTTTTTCCAGCTATAAAGTCGAGTTTCTCCTCAATGTTTGGAGCTGAGAGATCAATGTATGTTCATTAAAAGAAACATTTAATTTGTTTTTAAAGAAGAGTTTAATATGCTAGAATATAATTGGAGGGTATAATTGAGTTATTTTAATGAATTTATTGCTGTAAAACACTGTATTTCCTCTGATTTTTCATTAGCAAAATATGCTTAACAAAAATAATTTCATCCCCTAAGCCAGGGGTCTCCCAACTATGGTCCGCGGGTCACATCCGGCCCGCCACGTAATTTCATCCGGCCAGCCAAACAAATTCCTGGGTGGTGACCTTGAAAAATAATTATCTCACGACTGGAATCGCTGAATTAAATGGTTATTTTTTTCATTTTTATTCCTTCGGGCCGTGTGAATTTAGAAAATATATAATGTGGCCCTTACATTGAAAAGTTTGGAGGCCCCTGCGGCCTAAGCGAACAGGGCAAACAATGCAACCATCTGATCCACAATAAATAAGCAGCGATTAGTGCAAATAAGATGTGTGGAAGTGCAATTAAAGGAAAGCAGTGAATGACCTAGTGAAGAAGCGAGTGTTGTAAGTAGAGAAACAGAATAGTTTCCACCAATGATTGCAGATCAAAATATATATATATATATACAAATATAGATATATTCATGCAAACAGATGTTGTCAATGAAGCGAGAAGCTAACTGTAAATGTTAGTGAGCAAAAATAAGAATACGAGAAGCTACCAGTAAATGTTGGTAAATTAAAAGAATATTTGAAGATATAACGAGGTTTTTGAATAGACTCAACTGTACGTAATAAAGTGAGTCAATTGGAAGAGTTTTCAGATATTTATTTTAAGGCTTACAATGTTCAGATTTCTGTCCATTCAAAATCTGCAAGACCATTGAAGAACGAGAGCACCTTCGGGTTTATTGATAAACCATAAATTCTTGGTACGTTGTCTGCATTTGATCTCAAATGTTAACTCCCGTCAACCAGAGTTCCTCCAATTATGTTCTGGAACGACTGTGGGGACTCTGAAACAAACTTCCTAGCTACTATGTCCAGGGCCTTCTTAGCAGACTTTTGAGTTACCTTCATAGCGGCCTCTATGACGACGCGTAGCATCTCGCATCTCAGTCTTGGAGTAGGTCGAGCTGTATTTTCAACCACATCGATGATATCACGACTGGACATCTTCTCCAACAGAATCTCTAATTCGTGAGCCCAATTGGGATTAATGAGGCCAAGTGAGGACGTCATCACTGAGCCTGAATCCAACACTGAACCAGTCCCAGTACTTATAGATGGTCGATGCATTGTTGGGATCCGATGTATGTGCGGCAGCTTTTTTACCTGTGAAAAAATCAATATTTAGTAATATGAATTAACATTGGCTCGACAAGACTCAGTCCCTATAATTAAATTAGAATACAGCTGCAATAGAAGTAAAAAATTTTGCATTAAATACTGTAACTGCCCTTTGACGTTCATGTTTCATGTTTCTCATGGCTGCAAAAGAAACTCATTCACTAGCTCTTCAAATAGGTGAATGTTCTATTAGCTACAATGAACAAGGGAAATGTAGCGACTTGTCGGGGTTTCAATGCCGAATTCCCAACTTTAATTTAAATACATGTCAACGTTTTTAAAAATACTTGACTTTCCTGAAATTGGTTCCATTTTAAGAAAAATTTTTTAAATTAAAGGCTTAATGAATTAGTAGATTTACAGTATAGGTAGCACTTCAAGTAACACTCATAAACCTTCAAAAACCTTAAGGTGCTTCATAACTCATTTCAAAATGCTTCTAGGAGTTTCTAGGCGTATCATGCACACACTCACATAAATTAGGAGATATAGGAGGAGATACATCCATTTAGTAACAAATATTATTTTATGTTAAATTGCAAGTAAGAAACTCAACTACCAAGTATCGAAGATTAGAATTCAAGTCAAGTCTGACTCTCCCCAACCACACAACTAGGGTGTTCCCAAGAGAGGAAGGCATCATTTAGTAAGGAATCAAGGGATATGAAAATCTATGCACAAGGTATGTCCCCACACCAAGTGCATAGTAATGAATTTGAAAGTAATTTGTGAAACCAGCTCAAAAGTGAAGAAGAAATTGATGGAAGCAGAAAAAAGGCGACAGTGAACCAAAACTTGGCGGTGTGTAACTAGCCGACGAACTTATTCCATTTGAACTAAAGGAAGGCCAACCAAACCTTAAGCTACAGAGGCTTCAAATCCCCTCTCCTGGCAGCACTGATATCAAAATACTCAATAGTTGTATCTTCTCATGAGAAACATAACGTACCACATACAATGAATTTTTTTAAATGAAAGAAAATTATGCATAATAATATGACCTAGAATGCTTCCACATTCTTGCAAGCATTGTTGTTTCATCAATGAACATTCTACTTGTTTCAATCAAACATTTAAGATATGTATTCTCCCAAAATGAAAATATTTCAGAGCATGTGTAAGTGTAAAAATCTATGGTTAAATGAATTTGATGTTTGCCAGTCCTTTTTCCTTGGCCTCTACCTTTCCTGCTGGCATCATGCTAGATAAATAACTGAACAGAGGAGCATTGCAAAGTAAGCAAAGTAGTAGCACATTTTTCATTCGCATTTAGCCAACAAATTAAGAAGAAAATGAATTTACAATTTAAATATTAAACTTTTGTCATGTGACTGACTTTTATCCATCCTAACAGCTTCCAAAAAAAGTTTAATTGAACTCACAAAAAACCAGACACAATTGCTAAGATATTTCTACATGTACTATTTTCAAATTCATTCATGCTTTGCTCATTTTCACATTTATTCTAAGAGAAGCAATGTGTAAAGTTTACTAGATAGCAAAAGTCTTTAAAAAATCAGGATAGTAAGTTCTTTGATCATTTTCACAATACGCCTATCAAACTAAGCCGAATCAAACTTTGACACTGGACTGCAGTGTTGCCAACTTAGCATTGAAGTACGAATCTATGACCTAGCAGGAAAAATGGCATTAAAATGCAAAATCTAGCATTTCACAGGGCGATTTTATCAATTATTTTAAATTTGGTCATTTGCGATTTATTTCTAGCATCTATTTGTTGACCATGATTACTCAACGACTCATTGAAGTTTCGTCCAAGCCTAGTTGAAGTTTCGTCCAAACCTAGTTAAAGTTTCGTCCAAGCCCAGGTGAAGTTTCGTCCAAACCTAGGTGAAGTTTCGTCCAAACCTAGTTGAAGTTTCGTCCAAGCCTAGTAGAAGTTTCGCCCAAGCCTAGTTGAAGATTCGTCCAAACCTAGATGAAGTTTCGTCCAAACCTATTTGAAGTTTCATCAAAACCTAGTTGAAGTTTCGTCCAAACCTAGTTGAAGTTTCGTCCAAACCTAGTTGAAGTTTCGTTCAAACCTCGTTCGATTGTTTTGGTCCACTTTTGGAACCAGTTGCTATTAGAGCTAGTCTACATTACGTTGCAATACGATTAGAAGCACTTGTCTCTCGAATGAATTTCATTTGTTATTTTTCTGAACAATATAGTTAACAGAACAAGAGCAGTTACATTATTCATAATTAAAAATTTATTGTCAATATTTTCATATTATTAGATTTATTAGTGAATAATTTTATTATAACACCCATGAAGCGCTTATAATGGTTTCATTTTAATGTAATTGTGAAAGTATCGGTATCGGTTGTAGTATCGGTCAAAGTATCGGTATTTCCAAGTTTCGGAGTATCGGTTTAGGTATCGGATAAAAAATGGGTATCGCTATCGGTATCGGTGTCGGCCAAAAAAATGGTATCGGTACATCACTATTATTATCATGCCTAAATGAAGGATTTGACCTCTGGTATGTCATTTTCCTTAGCCAAGTTACCAACTACCCTAATTTGAGCTGATTCATTTTGGAAAGATTTTGATTCATAGACTTTCTAGGCTTCTACACACAAGAATAAACTGAGAAGTACATTTTTTACACTGAGCATTGTTTTCTAATTAGATTTCAAATGGTTGAACATAATTAATGATTTTTCAAATGTTGTCTTACACGTGAAGTCAGGGTTTAAAATTTTCTATGTAAAAGTAACCAGATCTGCTGTTAAAAATAGTTATTCAATTTTGTTAAACTAATCATCAGGAATGTCAGTTTTACTTTTAAATGAGATTATTACATTTGGTCACAGAAATGTGTGTCCTTGTTGGTGGATTTCAATAAATTCATCCAACAATATGATGGAAATAATCCTTTTGCCTGTAACTTGAGACAAAACCAACCAAAATTTCCTAAATAAAATGCTTCTACGTAATATCAACTTCAATTTTTATCACTATATATGCTATTTTTCATCTGTCTCACTAGTATCAGTTTTATCTCTAGTACCAGAGACATCAAAGCCAATTTCACCAGCTGAAAGTGCTCCTGAATGAATATCAACTCTGCATTCATGTACACCAAATGATATTAAATGTTTTAAAAACCTGATCATGAGAACATCCCCTACGGGCTCTTCAATGATGGTTTTCATAACTAGTAATTTTTGAGAATAATTAATCACAAACTTTCATAGGGCATCTAATTATTTTACCATCTTTTATAAGGTCATTGAGATGTCAAAGCAGAACATTGAATTGAGAACAAATTTGATTGCTATGTTGTAACTTGCACTTCAAAACATTATCAGGAGATCTCTGATGCTTCCCTTTGGATGCCATTAGACAAAATTTTTTCCATGTCATCCTAAAATATGCACTTGGAATCCAGCATAAGATTTAAATTTCCTGGGACATTAATTTGTCACATGAGCATGAAAATGCAACATTGCACAAGTTTTCGTGAAATGCAAAATGGCTTACATACCATGCAAATAATTTGATACTTTTCCACAGAATGGACAATTATAATGGTGATTTTGATCCTGTATTTTGTGATATATTTTAGAGCATTTGAGAATACTCTAATCAACTCACAATTTAGGCTTTCAGTAGGGTATAAATGTTTCCAATAAATGTCAAATGCGGTGATGCTACTCCCATTTTCTCATTTGAATTGACCATCTACGGCATTTGAACCAAGAAGAGCAGCATGATCAGAAAAGGTTTAGTTAATATAAACTACCACAGATCTATTTACAACTAAGATCGTCAAATTTGAAACTCGATTGGTACATTGGTAGAATTTAGGGACAATAATATTGCTCATTAAAATTCTCACAAGACTCAATACTTGCAGTTATACTATATGTGTGAGTAGATTAACAAGAACACAGCCTGTGCTTTACGATGATCACCGGTAAACGTTAGATGAATTAAAACCCCAAATCATGAAGTATACATGCTGACTACTAATTTAAGAGAAGGAAGAATTTTCCAACTTTTAAATGATGAAGATAATAACGTAACAAAATTACTGGAATGCAATAAAAATATTATTTCAATTTAGATTTCTCTCGCGCACAATTCCACAAGCTGTTCAACTTGCAGCGCAACCACGCTTGCTTTGGGAAATGGGTTCCAATACTCTTCACACGTGGCAAACTTCTCATCGATTAATACATTCCTTGCAAGGAAACATTTGTGTACAAACTCTTTTATTTTTATTTTGTGATTTTTATTAGAGCTGCATAAATTAAAGACGAACAATGCAATGATTGCAAAAACACCGTAGAACTAATTTTTTCGAACGGATATTTCAATCTTTAACGTTTTAGAGCCTAAATTAACACATCTAAAATTGACGTAGGAGAAAAACACAGTTAATGAAATCAATCAATAACTCAAATGATCATTCGTGTTTTCATTATGAGAAGGAATGTTCCTAGATATTGATTGTTCGTTGCTTCGTACATGTTTTTTTATTGCATGAACAAAACATACTTCATGGAGTTCATGGTAACTGATGAAAATTTGTTCAAGTAATATAAGCTCAAACTGAAGTAAATTTCTTTCATGAAATACATTGATATGAAATCTACTCGTTGTTACCTATTTAACGGTGTTCTACCGTAATTGGATTCAGACCCGGTGTTTTACTGTACAATATGCCTGACAGTGAAATAGTGTGATTTATTCGGTGTTTAAATGTAAAAATCACGGGAATTTTTTACAGTGTACAATAATTCTCCCGTAAAAGCGTGACTTCTTGGCGTAATATTTGATGATGGATGTGGCCCACGCACCACTGACTACATTTATTGCAGTGAGAAATGACGCGTGCGGCAATCAGTGCGAGGTATTAACGTAACCGCGAGTCTAGAATTTGATATAATTACCATTAGAAGGAAAGGTAAGGGGCATGAGGATCAGAACTCGCAAGTATGAGGCTTGGTCATCACTTTGGATGCCATTACAGGAACACGATAAAACAAAATTGGCATCACCGAGTTTGACTTGATTTCGCGTTCATTATTTACAAAAGGAATTGAAAAAACTTAATTATAGAAGGCAGGGTAGTTTTGGTGAACATGGGATGAAAAAATGCAAAAAACGCCCGACTCAATGTTTAAGATCTTTATCCCTTCCCTAGTTGAGTTTATGCATGGAATTATTTGAGACACTTTTTTTAGAGATCCGAAAGCATCTCTTCGGTATTTGAATGAGCCATGTATTAGCTTTGAATTTCAAATTTTTTGTTTCATAATGGATCTCTTTTACAACACTCAAAATACGTTTGCCTAATTTTTGTGCAACATGTGACATGTTCCGATTCTGAATTTGAGAAACGGATGAATCAATGAAACATACAATTATTTTAAAGCTTCTTCAGCTAAGATATTTCCAACTCCATGAAAGATTCCAAAGGATTTAAATAGTTTCGTAGCAATGTATGAAAAGTATTAATTGAAAATCAGAATTTTATCGATAATCATTCCACAAAAATTTGAATGAGTTGTTTTTTCTATGGTCATTTTTATTCTGCAAAGGCCTTAAAAGAGTAGCATATGAATGTTTTAAATTATATATGACGAATCGGAAATAACAAGCTGTAATTAGTTATGCCTTATCAAAACTAGGAACTTGATTTTCATCTCTGGTGTTCAATAGGAATCGGTTTTCATTAACAGCATCCTCGCCTACTTTTCACGTTCATTAGTGAGGTCGTTGAATCTGCAACATTTATGAAATTCAAATTTTTTACTAATGATATTACTCATTTTTTAAATATTTAGAATGAAATTTGGTTACAATGCCATGCAGGATGAATGACATTCTGTGAAAAAAAAATTTCATGAATGGTAGAAGCAAGTAAAATACGCCACGATGCTAAAGGAAACAAAGGAAATATTCTATTTTCCCAGAAAAGGAATACATCTGCATTGTAGGTCATGATCGGTGATCCAAAGTCATTCATAGTGTGTCACTTTTTTTAATTTTGATCAGAACATATTCAGTATGAGATACTGCGTCGAAGTGAGCTTCAGTGCAAAGGAGGTTCCTACTAACGGTTTTATGCCTATAAATTTTCAAGACAATTGAGAAATACATCAATTGATGCATGATGCCTTGTTTTCTAACTAGTCACTCATTTTGCAAATCTTAAAATGTCATCTATAACCCAGTGAAACAATATTTATTCTTTATAATAACATGTCAGTTCTTTGAGGAAACATGCGATGGAAAATACATAATAGGCGAGTGTACTAGCAGAGAAATTACAACATCGGTTGTCAGCGTAACTTCCATGCTTAGATATGCCAAGAAATGGTATTTCGTTAATGAGATCTGTTAATCAATCATTCTCAGAAGCTTTTATGGACCCAAGAACACTTTTAATCTTCTCCATCGAGCCTCCTTCGATACAAATTTAGTGCCTCCCTCATTAATCATTCGTTTTACGATGAAGAAAGGCTGATCAATATTAATGCTATTCAATTTGTTGCTAATTATTGAAGTTGGGTGAAGCACGAGGTTTTCATGTGTTTTTTGCGTGTATTTGAAAGTAAAGCATTAGCATTGGCTGAATGCGGACAAGCGTTGTTCTGCTAAAATATCAGCTGACGTCTGCATGCGTGTGTGGAAGAGTCTCTAATCAAGGAGACTGCGTTTATCCTGAAACCGGTGATCTCAACACTTTCTACCACTTTAAATGGTTTTAACTGTGTTCTAAAACATTCTTGCGCAAAACCTCACCCAACCACTACCTTGTAGACTCAAAAAGTGCCTGGGATGAGAGGCTCCAAGAGGTAATAACGTTTTGCCCCTGTCCATCAGGGACATCCATCGTAGCTCGGGAAGGACTAAGCGAAAGATAGCCTTCTTATATTTCTTTAACCCAGGCGATGTACTTTTCCTTGAAGGATTTGTTCAGGATGGTCTAGTGACAGAATTCTCAGTCTTTGCCACGTTTTTGAAAACCCAATACCGGCTGTTTCAGAATACAGGTCTAAGCCCAGCACTTTCAAGAACTGGATCACTGGTCACTCCAAGAAGGCTCTCTATATACTTCCACACATACATATACCAGGCCTCTCCTCCCTATGGGAGGGCAGCAGACAGCAGGCCACAAACAACACCCTTAGTCACTAGGATGCGAGAGAGGCAGCACTGGCCGCACCAGAACTGCC
>JACJUY010002813.1:12517-27901 GCA_014220935.1 Platorchestia sp. MABIK | reverse complement strand
CGTGTTAAATATACAACAGAATGACATTTGGAGCAGATCGAATCAAATTTGTACGAACACACCAATTTCGTCACCCCTGGCCGCATCTCACCCTCCGTCTAAATGCACGTGGGGAAGCTTGAGCGGGTGAGAAAGGTAGGGTGGGGGCGTCACCCTGGGGAAGAAACCCTCCGTCTAAAGCCACCTTTAGCAGTGCAGGCTGTGGGAACTCGATACGAGTCAGTAGAGCGGGAGACCTCATGCAAGTGTGAACTGTGTCGTTTCAAGTCCCGAGCCCCCACCCCTTTCGGTGTCGGCGCTGTTTATCAGAATTAAATTCAACTACAACTAAATTCATCAACGCAGACCTCACAGGCGCTCGAGACAGATTTCATTGTGTATAAATATTCAAAAGCCAGCCATCTAGGCGCAGGACGCCATGTTCCTCCTCATACCATACCAAGTCGTCATCCTAATCGCGGCGTCCAAGGATAGCCAGTGATACCGACGTATCAGGCCGACGCACCTCATCCATCAAAAGCTGAGTTCCTCTTGTTGTTTATGTTTAACCCAAACATACATACATACATACATATACCAGGCCTCTCCTCTCTATGGGAGGGTAGCCGACAGCAGGCCACAATCAACACCCTTAGTCACTAGGATGCAAGAGATGCAGCATTGGCCGCACCAGAACTGCCAGGATCAGCAGCAGCCCAGCACAACCACCTTCCACAGTCAGGCCCGACAGCCATAGCTGGTTTACCCCGACCGTTTCATTGAGTGCAGCCCCTCCCCCCGCAAAGGACAGGTCAACCCCATCACACGCGGGCAAACACCCAGTACACCTTCAAAAATAAAATTACCTTCTTATGCTCTGCCCCCACTCACTTCTGTCCGCAGTCATCCCTCTCGCCACATCCACAGTCAGACCCCTTTCATACAAAGCACGCTTCACCCCATCCATCCAACACATCCGTGGTCTTCCTCGCACTCCAATACCACTCACTTCCGACATATAAATCTTTTTCACCAGCCGCTCAACATTCATTCTTTCAACATGCCCAAACCATCCAAGCACTCTTTCATCCACTCGCCTGCTCAGCTTTTTGATAACCCCCGTCTGCCCCCTAACCAACTCATTCCTCATCCTATCTCTTCTTGTCACTCCATACATGCTCCTCAAACACTTCATCTCAAACACATCCATCCTCCTCCTCTCAACTACTCTCAAACCCCAAGAGTCTGCTCCATACAACATAACTGGCACAATCAAACTTTCATACAGTCCTCTCTTAGCATTCATACTCAAACTCTTGCATTCAAAAACTTTCCTCATTGCACCCAATGTCTTACAGCCTTCACTCACTCGATGTCTCACTTCTACTTCCATACTATCCTTAACAGCCACATCCGACGATCTGGGTTAATCAATTATAAATTGGCTTCATGAGGACCAATTTAATCATTCATTTATTGGAAGCCAACTATTAAAACCATTTCAGGCCCTCAACTAAAATTGAATTTAAAATTACGTACTCAGATACAAAGTTTCAAATTATTCTTGTGGCAATAGTTAACAGAGGTGTAATAATTTTTAAAAAATTTCAACCTATGCTCTGTAGGGTAGCATAAGTCATACTGAGAATATAACTCACATAATGATCTTCACCAGAATTATTCTCTATGCAAAACCAGATATTTCGTATGTTACGAGTTATTTGTCGCAAAAATTCATCAATATGAGGATTTCTTTCCTAAATTTCATTTCAAATGTCAAAAAGACAATTCAAAAGAAAAATCTACGCTTAAGGACACGGTTCGGGTCAACTTCCGGATGATGGTAGGTTTTCGGTTTATAAGCTCATCTTATAGAAAATTTTCTTTCGCATCCAACGATATAATTGGCTCTCAAATACGTTCATTGGTTCGTCTCATACACAGGATAGAAGACGAGCACTAGCGTGACCTTGGGGTGCGCCATTGGATGGGTGACCTCCCCCTTCCCTCCTTATTACGAGTCAGTTTTAAGTGTTCTTCTACGGGAATAGCAAGAGAGTTCATTCATTGCCTTGCTTGAAATACTTTCGTATTCAAACGAAACATTCTATTAGTCAGTGATAAATCATGATGGTGTAACTGAGTGTTTGTTTTGAGTCCGGCTGCTGCGTCATTAGCTAATTAGCCTGCTGTGTAAACACATAATCGCCTCCCGGAGTTTTGAAGCTAGAGGAATGGCAAATATATCAATGGAAAGGGTTCAAAAAGAGCAACAAAACAATAGAGTTAATTTTGAAAAATTAGTTTCTAATGAATGAAAAAATTCTAAAAAAACGCTGTTCTGAAACTTGCATTTTTTGATTTTTGAAATGGATCCTTCCCCCACAGTTTTCCAGGTACAGGAATTGATGATATATCAATCGATATAACTTAAATAGAGCTACAAAAGCAGAGGAGCTTATTTCAAAAGAAGACTCAGTTCAAAAATTAGGAAAGAAAGAAAAAATAAATTTTTGAAAAATGGCTCTCCTGAAAACTCATATTATTGGTCTTTGAAGTGATTCTTCTCCCACAGTTTTGAAGGCACAGGAATGGCAAACATATCAATCAATAGCGGTTAAAGAGATCAAGAAATCCGGTGCAAAAGTTGCAAAATTTCAATCTATGTCGAAAATTATGAGCAAAATAATTCGAAAATGCAAAAAAAGTGGTCGGTTTTTGGGAAAAAAATTCTTAAAATTCAAAAAATCAAATTAATGAATAACTTTTACACCGGATCTCTAGACAATACAATTGGCTATCTATAAAACATTTTCACAGTTCTGTAAGTTCAAAATTGTAGGAAAAGAATCATTTTCCGCAACAAATTTTTTTTCATGTTTTAAAAAAATCTTATTTCTTATCAATTTACGAAAAAACACACAAATAAAAAATTGTCCTAACATTTTACACTTATGGTTTATATCTCAGAAAACTCCATCAAGAACTTAGACTTTTTTACCCGAACCGTTCCCTCAAGTGTTTATTACTCATGTTGTCTTCGTATCGTATATTAACGTCAGCATTGTGCAACACCGTTCATGTAAGTAGGCCGAACCAAGTTAAATATTGAGTATGTTGAAATTTTCATCGGATAGATATTTTTCCATGTTTTTTATGAAACACATAAAATATCTGCTTCTTCTTTCAGAGCAAATTTAAAAGAAATATTAAACCGCTGAACCTGTTTAGTATGCGAAACATTTTATCCTTGAGCCAAGGTTACAAATGTCAATAATTAAACTACGTTATATTTTTATCAAGTAAAAATGTTGAATAAGCACTGCTATATCATTTGTTAAAATGTGACACAGCTTAAATTCAAACCCATCACTTGGACATTCACAAAATCGCATCGTTAGAGTATTTTTCAGCATCCAAAAGCTGACTTTTCGAACACTGATGTAGACACATTCTACAATACAGAAGTGAGGAAAATATTATTTAATGCTATAATGGTAACTTATGCACACTGGCAAAATTACCTTTAATCAGTTGACAAGTTCAGCCAATGGAAAAGGTTCAATTCTCCATTTTTGATCTCAGTTTTTCCCGACTCTCTATCAACTATCGAACATAGACGGCAAAATCAGGTAAAACCCGTTGGCGAACATTTCATTATCTGAAATAGACTCTGATTCCCAGTATTAATCCTACTATCGGACCACCTCATTAAAACTTATGAAAATCCGTGGATGTGTTAACGAAAAAAGTCCTGTGTTGTACGTCGTCACTCCACTGATCCGTGTTTCTTGACAGACCCCGGTTGCCTCCCACACAGCGTACGCTAATGTAGGACCAGGCAGCAAAACAAATTTCTATACTTCTGTTCGCTTCCAGAGGTATCCGATGCAAACAAGAAATTACTTATTACAAATTAATTTATGTAGGTAATTCAGATTTTCTCCACTTAAAGTGATTAGAAGCCAAACTAGAAAACTCAGAAAGGGTAAATTTCAACAGTTTCTTGGAGGGAAATATTGGGTGGTATTTATGGTGAAAGAAGCGAAATGATTGCTATCAAAAATATCATGAACGTTGATACATTCAAAGAGTTCGGTAGAGTTGAAAACTGTGAATGCAATAACTCTTAGCCAATAAAGAACTGATCCAATGTTTGACAGGGGAATGTGTTCGGCAATGATTGCCGAACACCTCGTGTGTAGATTGCCGAAAACGTTCACACTTTTGTAAATTCAAACTTTCGAACTTTTGAAAAACTTTGATTCATCCTTAACACACAATGAACAGTTTTTAGACAAACTCGCCTTCAGAAATAACTTCTTTTTTTCAATCAGTGAATTTCGTATAATCTCTTTATGCTTTGTTCGAATGCACCATCACTTTTCATCTACTTGATTTTGTTGCATCGATGTCTAGATTACCTAGTCTCAGTGAATAAATACTACAATGAAGCGATCTGTAAAACTCAATAGTGCCTCTACGAATAAAATTCAGTGAAGAAGTTATACGAATTTCCTGTAATGCGCCTTAAAATATAAAAAAACTATATTTATTCTGTTATTGTATATTTCCTCTTACATGTACAAATTTTAGCACCTAACTGACTTTACGCCTAATTTCAGCTTATGCAATTAGTGATTGTGTAATGTCTGGGATTCTAAATTTCATTGTGGCAAAAGTCAGCAAAATTTTGTGTTTAGTACGAGCCCCATTTTTAAATCTTCATTATTCTCTTGATATCTGTTGATACATTTATGTTTCAATGTTCTTTTATCGATTTGCCTTTCATGTTTCAGAAAATTTGTTGTAAATGAGCCGTGGCCAGAAACGTTCCAATTAAATGAATTTAAACTTGTCATACCTATTCCCTTTCGAGTAAAACATTCCATTTGTTATTCTAAAATTTTATAAAGGCTTATACAAAAAGACTGATGGTGGAGTTAAAGGAAGCCCGGATCGGCAACTTTAATTCAATTTAACGAAGTATTAGTAACAGTAACAAATGGTCAAACGAATCAATGGGCGAGGAGTAGCACTGAACGGGTTTTTACAAAACACGCAGCTCTTGCCACACGCCAGCGCCCACCGCTTGAACCCCAAAGGAATAACCTCAACGACCTGTAGGGAGAAACAAAGACTTCATCTTTACTAAGACACGAAGTACCCCCGGAACAACTTCAACCCCTACCGAGGTAGCGGATAAGATATCGGTTGCGGTAAAGCGTTCCAATTTTAGTTATCAAGTTATGGGTTTTATAGTTATCAATGGCTCAACCGCTCAGCTCTCGTCCGGTTCGCTTGGTATCCTCCACAGTAGAACACTGCACTTCCCCCTTATCTCCCGACGCCAAACTTCATTAGTACCTACAAGCACATCCTCGGCCGCAGCAAGATTCGCGTAATAAGCAGCTCTCGACGACAGCACGACCGCCAGATTTGTATTGACGGCAGATCCAGTGATACTGTACGAGGCGAAATCTGGGGCGAGACTGAGAGTGCGCAAATGACGTTTGATTCGATTAGACATACTTTCTACGTCGTAGTCACCCGACCATACATGCTTAAGAAACCACTGCCAACGTACAAATCGCGACTGGTCAATTCTACAAAGTCCCTGTTTTGAGCTGTATCCTTTTTAATGAGGTAACCTCTCTGAATTTCTGCACAAAGTTCATGCATATCGAACTTAATTTAGATACGATAAATGGTGTGATTTATATGAGCTATGTATGAAACTGTCTTTTTCATGAACTGCCCTCGCATTTCTATGACGTTTTCAAACTTCCAGATAGACTCTATTTTAAACTTCCTTTTAACAAAAGTTATTCGTATAATTTTGGAAAAAAATTCTCCTTCCATTGCTTTTTAACAGTTTCCTGCTGATGGAAGGCAAATTTATGGCTTTCGCTTTGAGGCATGATCCCTCAAACACTTAGTCAGAAACAGCGAACAAAAAAATATTGAAATTCGTGGAACATCAGAGACTCTTTCAACTTAACAAAGTAGAAATCCACTGACCTAATCGGCTCATCTATGACTAAGTGTTATTATTCTTCTTTGAGTTTTGTCTCGGGTCTCTTATGTTATTGTAGTGTCGTACTATCGACACTACTAGAAGTATTTTCAGAGGTAGCTGCAACTACCGATGAATGAGCTACAGTATCAGAAGCCGTAAACTTCTACGGAGCAAGGGAAAGTAAAAGCACAGCAAGGCTCCTAATAAAGTACTGATTCCGTCGGTTACAGACCCTCCTTATAACTAGCAGTGCCCGGAAGTCGAACAAGGACTTTCCGGTAGTCGTAAAGCGTGGTAGAGGCAAGGCACCATAAAGGACTTCGCCGGCCAGCCTCCGGCGGCGGTTTATGGCTCTTCCGGCTCCCAGACAGGCGAACCCAAATGCAACACAGACATCCGGCGGCGCTTGCCCTGCAAGTCTCACACCGATATATAACAGTTATGCAAATCTTCCACTCGTTTACTATTTTTACATGGCTTCACATTAGGTTCTTCTAACATCTGTAGTACTTCAGGCGAAGTTAGCTCTAAGATATTCAAGTTATTTGAAAGAAATTATGAACGTTCAGAGTGAATTCTGAGTAAATTGAATCACCTTGAAAAGTGGGAGTGCACTGCGGAAAAGTTCTCCCACTGAAGTATCTGAGAGGATACAGAGACGGGTAAATTTCATTTAATTCTCTTAAAATTTTTGAATACACGTTGAAGTTTTCAAATTCACATCAACCAATTTATAGTCTTTGGCTGGTTTCTTAAGCATGTTAAAAATATTGCAAAAAATATGAGTCTCTAAAATTCTCTTTACAGATCGAAAAATAATTCCTAATGCATACAAAATAATGTACATGATACTTCATCCCATCATGGTAAAAGAGATTTAGGGACGAATTTCAATAATTGCTCTGTTAATTTTCGGAAAAATATCACTGAAGAGCTGAAAAATTATTTCATCAATCACTAACGCTACCTTGCAGACCCAAAGTTGGGCCACTCTTTCTACCAAGCTCCAGTAACCCATTCTGAGACTTCCAACTGCATCAAAGTACTAAAGAACAAATCCCGCAGAAGAAAAATATTTTCAATCAAAGTTCTTAAATATATCCATTCAGTTTCCCCACTTTTTACTGATATTGCAAGTAAATGCTTCTCTATCGGCATCTTTCCTGATTCACTGAAAGCTACATGAGAAACTCCAACCTTATAAGTGATGACAAAACTTGCATCAATAACTACAGACAATTTCTACATTGTCGATCTTTAATAAGATGTTCGAAAAATTGTGTACGAAAAAGTGCACTCCTATGCAGAGTGTTGTTACTTTATCCTTGACCAAGTACTTGGGCATTCGATCCCAAGCCATTCTCAGTTCTCAATAATTTTATGTATTCAAATATTGCTGTACTTTTGAATACATCACAATATGCTATTTTCTTAGCTAAACCACTATGGCATCAGAAATTTTCCTCAAAAATGGTTCAAATCTGAATTCTCAAACAGCAACCAATGTGAAGTAATTGACAGTTTTTCTCCAAAACTGCAAAACATGACCGATGGAGTCCCTCATCGATCTGCTCTCGAGCCTCCTCTATGTGTCATCTTTCAACATCTTTCTTCATATTCATAGCATTTGTAGTTGAAAACACCTGAAAACACAGTACAGTGAACATTACAAATCAAATAAATCAAGAATTAAGTAGTATTTCGCTCTGGCTCATGGCAAATGAAATTAGTAAAAACGTCAACACGACTCAATATCTACAATTCTCACATTAGAAAAAAGGCATCGCCCTCTGCCATTCATTCTCCTATAGCTTCCGATAAAAATTTAAGAGACTAAAAGCTGCAAATTTCCAGGAATAATGCTTGACACAAATTTGACCTTCAAAAATCATATCTATCATATTCGTTCAAAGCTGTCAAATACGTGATAATTTTACACAGAGTCAAGCTTCTCCTTCTGAGGGAAACACTAAAAATCCTCGACAGTATATATTGTATATATTCAATACGACAATGAAGCCTGGCATGGCAGACACTGACAAAAATAAAACTTGAAGAATATTCAGCCTGCAAATAAAAGCTATTTGCGCTATCTACCACTTTGAATAATCGGCCACGTAAATGATTCATTCAAGGGCTTAAAAAGGCTGAAACTGCCTGATTTCTATCGATTTTCTTTTAGAAGTTTTGTGGGGGAAAATGCCTAATACTATCGTGAACACTAACTTTTGACACCAAATTTACGCTCATAGAGACTTCGAGAAACACAAATATGCTCTTATTCCATCATTCCTGATAAGATAGATCATGAAATAGCTTTCTTTTTGCAAGTGCCGCATTCTGGAATTGAAAACCTCCTGACATTAGCGAAAAATCCCCCTAAATGTCCTTCAAAAGAAGGCATGAAACTTACATGATCTTCAATTCCTAAATGAATTGAAAATCAACTGAGACAAAATAAATATCGGGAGTAAACTAAAAATGATCGAAAAATTCATCATTTCTAACAATATCGTTCACCATCAAAAATGGGATGGATTAGATTAGATTATTAGATTATTCGTTAGTTTAAGCCTCCCTATCCGTTACAAAGCCGATCCAAATACTGATTGATTGATTATAAGAAAGTTTTAGCCTTCCTTTACCAAATAACAAAGATGTTCAAAGAGAGGAAGGATGATGGGACCATTTAGTATGAAGTTAAAAGGGAACGCGGAATTTATGAACAAGATGCATAAAAACGGTAAGTTGAGAAAGAAGATTTTGAAACAGGATCAAAGCTGAAGAAGAAAGTAGTAGGTGCTGAAAAACAAGACAGCAGTGAGCCGAAAAAAGATGGTCTTTAACACAACAAAGATATTTTAATTTCAACAAAAAGAAGGCCTACCTAACTCTCAGCTCGGGCCCTCACATTTTTCCCCTGGTAGTGCAAAAAATAGGATGTGAGATCGTTTAATTTGATGAGGACCGTCTACCCAAATAATAAAGTTTATCAATTGCCGACAGATTTTTCTGAAATTTGCATCGTAGGTGGAAAATCATGCATCATTTATTTTTCGCCTCTAGTGTATTTCGAAGGACCTCACCCTTCTGAGATTTCCGGTTCTTCACACTTCTGAGATTGCCAGTTTTTCGTTCTCCTCGGATCACCAGTGCTTCGTTCTTCTAAATTCACCAATTCTTCATTCGCCTGATATTCCTGGTTCTTCGTTCTCCTGCGATTATCAATAATTCGATTTTCTGAGATAACCTGTTCTTTTTCCTCCCGAGATTATCTGTTCTTCGTTCTGTCACGGTTCCTCTCCCGAGCGCTGGAGCCCTTCATCAGCACGGAGCTCTCCGATCGAACTGTTCACAATTCTATTGGCCCGCGGGTACAGCTTGCGCGGACATTTTCAAAGCTGTTACAGTAACTGATGATACTTCATATTATAGTCAAACAGTTTAACAAATCAATTTTCCATCATTGGATTTTGAAAGGATTTGTGCTTTCAAAATGAATGTTTCCGTATTTATTATCTTCCGCGAGATAACTATTTGAACTAATAATTAATTTTTTCAGATTTTGAGATTTAAAGTCATGATTGCTTGGCTAAAGTCATCACATTTTCTGTATTTCATGAAAACTAAACTTAAACCAGCAACATGAATAACAAAATTAATAGTTTATATATGTATAAGTACATTTTTATAATACCCTCCACACCGTTTGAAGTTCGGATGACTTTTAACTGGCTACAAAAGTTAATAGAGCAACTATTTTACACTGATTGGCGGTGCCATACTTGAAATGAGAAAAATAATTGAATGTGAGCTCTGAAGCACCACAGTTGTAATGCCTCGTTGCAGTTGAAATACAGGTAACTGGAAACAATACAAATATTTGCTCTTCCCTCTTACTGGCGTTTTATTCTTTCTATAGCATGAGATGTTTTTCGAAGGCGTGACCCAGCAGCGCTCTGACTTTCATGAAACATATCCATCGTCACCTCTGATGTCCAAGTCAAAGCGTCAATTTTAACAGAACGGCTTTCTGAAGTATCAGCGGGCCTTCGTTTCGTAGAAACTGAAGTCAGATGACTTCTATGGAAATGAGACCACCTCCGTGCTCTCTTTGAAACTCAAAATACTGCACAAGTTTTGCGGGAACGAAAACATGCGGGTCAACTTTACGAACTCATGTTATCAAGCTTTCGAAAGCCACCTCCTTCAAGCAAAACAGCTTACTCTATCGTTTCTTGAAAAAGATCTGAATTTTTCGTATTTTAATTCCTCTATGCCTTCAATGACCGTCATTTGTTCACATACTCGTCTAGTCTTGATCAGCTCCAGTAGCCCACAAAAGTCTAGTTTTAAAAAGTATTACCTCACAAAATTGAACAAGGAAAGGGGGTTCTTCATGACAAAGTTACGTAACACTACAAAATCTTCAAATTAAATCCGATGCCCTTACAACACAGACAAAAGTTAAAAGTCCTCTTGCATGAAAATATCAATGTCTTTCCTGGACTTACTAGTGTTTCGAAGGCTTTGGGACAGAAACGTTCCACAGGGAATGTTAAAATTATGGCAAACAAATATTAAAATTCAACACAAGTTGTTCACTGCTGTGTTATCAATAATTTTTAGTTAATTTTAAGGCCAATGACGTTAATTTTTTCAGGTTAGAACGGTTAAAAAATTTCATTTACGAATGGTGGCTCGTCGGACGGCTAGATTATCTCGAACTGAAAAAAGTGAGAGTGAATCGTCGATTGCAAAATGATTCGCCTTGAACCGGAAGTATAATTTTTTAAAGGTAAAAGAAACTGGCACAACTCGCAATCGTAACACATCAATCGTAACCTAACAAAACACAAAAGAAAAGTACGGAATACATCGTCGCTCAGCTAGAAAATTGGCCGCAGGGCAGGGATAAGGCATAAATCAATGCGTCGACTCTTCGAGGAAGGCCTAATAACCTATAAAATTTGATAAAGTAGTATCTTACAGTTATTAACGAAAGCGTGAAATCTGAGAGATTGTGACTCATCCTTATTCTCAAAGAAGAAGCTGGCTAATTTAGTCTTCACTGATGAAAATAAATTCAACGTTGGGCAAAATAATAAGCATCAGAAAAACGAAGTTTAGGGCAGAAATGAGTCAGTGAAAGACAGAGGAGTGAATCAAGTGTGATAGTCTGGGTTGCAATCACTGTTACTGGAAGGTCTTCTCTCGCTTTTGTTGCTTAAAAATTAAATGCAATTACAATGCATTAAAAAGTTCAAAATTAACTGCAAGCGTTGTGTTTCTCACAATGTAAGAGCAGATTTCTTCTGCATGCACATGCAAATTTTCACGGCAGCCTTTGAACCTCTCAACAAGACTCCGCTCCATCTCACAACCCCAAAGTGACCCAAAGTTAGATTAAGGAACATATTCCGGAGTTCACCGGCAAGGATGAATGGCCCTCGAGAAATACGGATATAAACTCGCTCGAGATTTCGCTGTGGTCCATTTTAAAAATCAAGGTCGGCAGATCTCCTCATGCATAGCTCGATTATCACTGGTCTGCAAGAAAAATTTGAGCTCTGACACTATTCCGGCTGATTCTTATGTGAAATGTCTTCATGAATCCGAACATAACTCCCGTTTTTCTCCCTCATCCACCGTTTTTAGGGGACCTCTCCCCAATTTTTCCATTTTTTGATAAGAATTATTTTAGCTGTAAAGAATAATAAATCAAATATGTAAAAAATGAGCATGATAAACGTAAAAAATAATACGTGAATAAGATAAGTACATTCATTTCGTGTTTCTTTCCATTTTTACTCGGAGGTAGAAGTTTTTCGTACCAAAAACCAGCAGTCCCCTGCCAACATGCTGGCATTCCATTTCCCTGAAAAGCTTCTCTCTGACTTAGTAATGTCTTGGTGTAACCGTTCCTCTTGTTCATCCGAAACTGCTCCTAAATTTACAGGGAAGAATTCCAGGTGGGAGTGAAGGAAATGCACCGTAAGAGACATGTTACACCACATGGCCTTATACATTGATAGCAATTCATCTACATGAGCGACACAATCATCACTTTTGTTGTTACCCAAAAAATACTTACAAAAGTTCTGAAATGTTTTTTGCTTCTTTTCTTTTAATTTTTGCTTATGCTTCTTCTTTCTTTTCGATTAAGGTGTTCAATAAATGTCGAATTTCGGAAAAGTTGTCTAATCTAGGGGCCCACGAAAATTCCTTCCTTGATTTTAGCGTCACTCAGACGAGGAAATTTAGCTTTTAAAAATTTAAATGCATTACTTGTCTTGTCCATTGCTTCCATGAACTGTTTTATCAATCCGAGTTTGTTGTCCAAAGGTGACAAGTAAATATTTTTCTTCGAGACCAGAAGATCGTGAGCGACATTTTTCCGACAGGGAATATAATTTTCTCGCAGAGGCCAGTTCCGTAATTTTTATCTCGGGATCGGCTGTCCTATTCAAATAGAAACCGTCAGTATTTTGTGCAGCCTGATTGCAGGCCCGTGAGTATAGCAGCAACATTTAAGTCAACGCAAATTTCTAATTATATATAATCATTGTAACTGATTTTATAAAGAATTCGGCTGATGTTTTCGTACGTCTCCTTCATATCTGCAGAGTTTTCAACCAGGACTGATGACAACTCATTCCCATTGGCAAACGGGACACTTTTCAAGCTTGGCTTTGATGACCCATTTATCTGGTCACATGGCATCTTCAGTTCTACCATCAAATGCATCTTAATTAAGGCAGAACACTTAGCCTTCATCGTCCGAAAAAAGTAACTTCAGTGTTGACTGCTACCTAGAACTGTAAGAAGATATTTTTACGCCATTTTCTAAGTGATTGCATTTCTGAAGTCGAGATCCAAGAACTTGAGATTTACTCTTAGGTAACTCCAAATCCCTGATAACATCATTCAATTCTGCGTGAGTAACAAGGTGAGGTTGTCCATGAGTTGCATCAGCTGATCACTCTTCATCATCGAAGAACGTATCATTTGATGGTCCAGGTTGTGGCTCAGTCTTTCAAATTCGTTTCTGATTGTAGAGCATAGGTTTTGGGGGCACTGGGGCTGCCAAAGATTCGTCGCAAGGAACTGGTCATGAAGATGAAGGGGTATTAGGATTCTGAATTGTATGATCACTTTTGTTAGAGAACCCGACAGTTGAAATCATACAAAAGTAACAATCTGTGAGATGACAGCGAAGTTCGCTGCAAACCATGGAAACAGCAAATGACGTTGAGTTACGAAAACTTTTGAGCCATTTGGTCAAGCTGCTGTACCAAGTAGTGTAGCAAACTTTTGGAGCTCACTCCTTGCCCTGATCACCCACTTGACAATCAAAGTTAAATTTACAAGCGATTTTAAAAAGCAGAGAAAAGGATTCTCGTTTCGTTTTTAAAGTCATTTTCCCGGAAACACAGCAGAAGTTAACGGGTTGATTTTCACACTCTCGAGGCATAATGAAATAGCACATCCATGTTCAATATTAATCACAACTTACATTCACGTACTGTAATTCCCTTAGAAAATACCGGAGTAAAAAAAATCCCCCGTTATAGACAATTTGGATACAAAGAATTTGGGCCTAGAACAACGTCAAGTTTCTACGATCGCTAGAGATGTACTGAGGGAAAATAAGGATTATAGTGCAGGACTACTGTGCAAATTCCTATGCAAACCTGTGCGAGCGAGGTATTGAGAGCGCCAGCGGGGTACAGTGAATCTTTCGAACTGTTGCCATTGTTACAAACTATATTACAAACTATTCAGAAATTTTGGCTAAATGAGTAATAAATATCTGAATAGAAATTATTGCCAGTTGTTTTCATTGAAACTGTAGTTTTGTGTTGTGTAGCATTATTTATATTCCGTTGTGCAAAAATTTGTCGCATAATAAACTTCCAACAGCGTGTGCTTGTGCGTGAACATTGTGATGTGCTGGGGCATGTTTTGTGTGTTTGTTCTTTGTGTTGTCAGCGGTTTGTGTGCCTTGTGTTTTGTGCGTGGTGAGAGGCACATGATAGTCTCAAGAACAAGTGTTCAAGAGGGTGATCTATCACAGACCCTCGAATAGGCACAAGGGTTTTAAATAGACGCTTACTGCTGTTTGGACAGCCACACCTCGCAGCTTAAACATAAACCGCGTGGGCGAAAATACACGAAAAACATTGGACTTTAAGCTCTTCAAGAAAAGGTCTCAACCCTTAATTTTAAAAAGGCAGAGAAAACCACGTCCTTATGACCAATGAAAACAGCCACGTTTAGAATCACGCGAGCTTACGAACCCCTCTAAAATTCTTAATATATTATTGGTTTTTGGATTGAGGGGACGAAAAGAACAGATCCACAAGGAAGGTCTTAGACGTGGGGAAAGCTAGTTAGACTTGAGAAACCGTCGCGCGTGTCACGGTAACGCGCAAGTACGTTGGCAATGAAGAAAAGTGCTTAAAGAAAATATGAAATAAGTGTGTAAGTTGAGAATAAAAATTTGAGGCTACATTACAGCCCATTCAAATGCAATTTTTCTTTGTTCTGATTTCCAGAGAAAACTTTCAAATAAAAAGCCAAGAGCTACACTGCCAAAAGATGATAAACAAAACGTACAAATACTCCAGGGGAAGGGATGAGCTGCAAGAGGAAACTCATTTCACTTGGAAATTGCTTAAAAAACTTGTCCGTCAAAGATTAATGTTATATAATCTTGAAATAACCCGGAAAATGCATCCTAATAAATCTGGCTGCAAAAAGTAAATAACTAGATTAAATTTAAATTCGCAGATGGTGGGAAATTGAGAAGACCCATGAGCAAGTCTACGTAGCAGAGTAGCCGCGCAATGCGTCCACCAGCGCTCTATGTGATGGAGTGACAGCCAGAATATTTGACTGTAACACGAACTTAAGTCTCGTTAACATGAAGTGTGTATTGTCAATAAGGTGTGCGCGCTTGAAGCTCGGTTCTTGGAAAATGCAGTAGAGTGTCTGGCTATGTGTGCATTTGGAATGTGATTGTTCTATGTAGCAGGGAAGGTCATGATTGTTTGCATTCATTATGGTTGTCTTATTCAATAGTACAGGGGTGTGGTGATTGTGTCACATACTGTTGAGAAGACACGTATGGTAGGATGTGTTATCTAATTTTGACATAATTGTAAATGTTTAAATTTGTGGATGGGTTATTTAGCCGGCTAAATTATTTCCAATTATTACCAATCATTCGGGTGTGTTTTTTTTTAATGATGGTGAAATTTAGGCACGACAACTGTCAATCAAAGAAGTACCAGGCTCTAATCATATGGCGCATTGTACGGTAACATTATACAATATACATTAGGATGTCTTGTTTGTAATATAGTTTTGTAATGAAAATTTGC
>JACJUY010002813.1:0-10490 GCA_014220935.1 Platorchestia sp. MABIK | reverse complement strand
GAGATCACGAACAAGTAATCTATAAACCGCCTTTAAAGGATCGTGAACGTCATGGTAAGTATTGAAATCTGAATTTTTATTATAAACATAAGTTTCACGAGCATATCAATCAAAGGAACACAAGATTTGCTCAAACGAAATAGTACTGCGAAACTCTGTGAGCAGAGATGTCTTTTGCCACTAATTAAATGACGTACAGTACTGCCTACCATTCAAAGTTCAGGCATGAGTACAGTCAGCCAATTAGCTTTCAAACAACGTACACCACGCGATGCCGAGACAGCAAGAACCTGCAAATTAAGATAAATGCAAGAAATAATAATTTCACGAATGCCACAGTTCAACAATTTTTTCAACATTAAAGCGCAATTCAGCCCTGCAGGAAGACCTGCGATAAAGTTTACTGAGAAGCTGAATTTTTGAAGCCATGAACTCTCACTTAATCCCATTTTTGAAGAAATGATAATTTGTCAAACAAAATTCCTTCTTCGATGAGTCAATTTTTTCATTTTTAGTTTACCTGAAATGTAGCACAATCATACATCTATAGGAAAATCAATTAAATACATGATTGTCTTTTCCAACGCTAGCCTAATCCAAAATGTTGACCAATCATTACATCAGTCATAAAATTCAACGTTTTGAACAGTCATGGTATCATCTGACTCGTATTTAAAATTCTCATGAATTACTGCATGGAATGCTCCACACAAGATTTTACCTAATCATTACATTTAAGCATGAATCCAAAGTTATGAGCACTATTTGCATCCGACACTCAACCCAAAACATTGAATGTTAACTGATTAGCAATGAATGATAATGTGCACCATTCAAAAATAACTCTTCCATTTTGTGTAGTTAAACCAAAGGTATTTACGTAGCAATTGAAAATTTCCAGGAAATGCTCTTCGGGAAAATAATATACTGTAAGGTGAGTATTTGAACAGAAAAAAACTGCAATTTTAAGGAATATTTTGCACACACCTAACTAAGAAAACTTTGCAAACAAAGCTATATATACCAACAAAAATAACTGAAGATCAAATTAAGAATATTTATGATATGTCGAATTTGTGTTGGAACTGTCACTCTATTCAAAACTAGATGAAATCATTTGTACAAACACTGAGCTGAATTGTAACTTTGACGTTGTTAGCTTCACCGAAAGTTGGCTAGATGAGTCATCTAAAGAAGATTCAATTCCGATTGTTTGTGAGCGTTTTGATGAATCTGGGTGAGATTGCTGAGCCACATGATCCAAGAAAAGATAAAAATTCGTTAACCTTTCTCTCTAGCCGGCCTCAAAAGAAGCGTCAAGGCCAATCCAACCGTCATTAATATTTGTTAAGAAGTGGCTTGTCGGCATCACAGCAGTTAACAGAGCGATCTAAGACTTTCGCATGCACAAGGTAGGAAGCATTTCTTAACTAGTAAGCTGAATGAAGTTCGTTTGGAGAGATAGGAAAGTTTTGATTTGGTTAAAAATCAACAAATTTCCCCGTCAATTAATTTTTATGAGAAGATTTTTACAGTTGGTAGGGCTTGTAACAGGCGTAACGGTTGCTCAAATTGCCTCTTCGAGCAAAGATATTCAACCCATGATGATCACGAAGAAACCAACGCAGCGTCATGACCCTCTATGGGGTTTCGAGTGATAGTGATGTCTTTACCCACTTCTGCGCCAACTACGAAAAAGTGAATGCTCAATCATGTTACTACGTCTTGCAAACAAAAATCATTCCATGGTTGAGGGTGAAGGCTTCAAATAAGAGGTTCATAATCCAGCTTCCGCTTACAAAGCGAGTAAAACCGTTGACTTGCTCAAGAGGTCTGGTGTGCGATTCTGGAAAAACACTTTTGGTAGTCCGGCTCGTCTGACCTAAACCCTCTGGGTCACTATTTTTAATCTCGAATTTAGGCCAAAGCTTCTTCAAAGCCCCACAACAGCGTTATAGCCCTTAAGAAGGACATCAGACAGGTCGTGGATTTGTTGGAAGGGGCAACTGTTGACCGCACCATGTCCAGCGCTTTCGAAAGCGTGTAAAAACGTCATCTTGGCTGATAGTGGTCACCTTAAATAATTGTTTTACTGTTATTAAGTATTTACTTTTGCTATTAAATATTGTGTGAGTTTTTCCATAATGTTTTCAATTTAAGCACATAAATTAGATTCTACGGATTTACTGAAAGTCCTTGTACACTTAAGATCGTCGCATGTTAGCCTGATTAAGTAATATGCTGACACAAAAGTCGATGCTTAAATCAATAGTTTATTATTGAAAGTTGCATATGAAGGTAGTAAATCGTAAAAAAGGTTTAGACTCGTTGGGAGGATTCACACCTCAGTAAGAATGAATAGTAATGAAGGAACAAGTCAAGTATTTGTTCTTTTTCTATCCTAATTGGAAATCATTACAGTGGAATTACAAAAATTTAGATTACACCAGAGTCCTAGACTTAGGTAAGTCTGTGAAATATCGTGAAGAAAAAATTTTCAAGCTTACGTGAAACACTGAACCGCGTCGTCGGATTTAGGAGAAGTCGTGAGAGAACATAGGATACGTTGAACAAAAGGGGAATAATGAACAACTGAACTCCTACTTCAAACTTAGAGTAATATCTCGACATATCAATTAATCAAGGTTAAAATGCGGGAAAAACGAAATGGTAGTCTAAAGTAGCGCTTACCAGCAGCAGGAACATTACAAGCACCGATGAACGTGTGGATTGAATGCCGTACTTCACTCATCTACAACCTGAACATGATATGAGTCAAGGAATTACCTTCAGATTCCCAAGGTATGTACTTTGAAATCACACTGAGAGATATAATATCCCTATTTTGAAACGCCTAGGTGCATCTGACGTTTGTCTCAAAACCGAGACACGTAGATGCATCATCAATGAGACACTCAAGATTAGCATGCAAACCAGTGTCTCCAGACCTCATTTAGAGATGCTCCACTGCCTCATGCAAAATGCTTCAGTGTCTCATAGATGAGACACTTGGGCTTCAGTTTGATGCATTTATCACTGCTGTCTCACAGAAAGCTCTACGGATATTCAGCAGAGCATTGCACTGCCTTGCATGGTTACCGCTCCCATAGCCTGCAGTTTCACCGTTTATTAGAAACGTTCTCTAATGTTCTGGAGCACAGCGGTAGAAGCATGCTAGGGACACCAGATGTAGGTGAACCTGCTGCACAGCAGAGGTAGATGCTGCTTGGGTCATCGGTTGTTAGACCTGTTGATACTACCTGCGTCGTTTGGTTCCATATCACGTGCAGTAGTGGTCTTCCATTACTTTCTACTTTAGTGTCTCAGGGTGTAACTTAAAGGAGAAGTTGGAAGGTTTATTTTTAGAAATTAAATTGGTACGTCTTACATTTACTGAACACATGAATGACTTGAGTCAGAGTTGAGGGGTGGCTAAGCCACTACATTATCATTGCCAATAAAACATAGGCAGCATGAAACATTGATCAGGATACACACAAACTGCCTTTGTTATCGTACTTATCACATTTTATTTGCGCGCGAACGAACGAATGAACGAACAACACCTAGCTTTGAGACAGTTGGCGCTCATCGAAGAGTCGCACTTCCGATGAGGCATCAACTCTCTCTTTGAGATGTTCTGGCAACCGATGAGACACCTGAAAAGCCATTAGGCCCATAAGGCATAAATTTATTTCAGTGCATACTTATCTCGCTAATAAATCTTCGCACCTTCTTCGATGTATTTTCTCAGACTTTCTAAAAATGGCCAATGTATGTAACTCCCATTTTCAAAAAATCACGTTTAAAGTTTTTGATCACTTTTTATCCGGCTAATTTTTAGCAAAGTATTCAAAACGATTATTTTCAAGAAGATGTACTCAAACTTCGAACAAAAATCTTTTCTCTGTAACAAACCATCCTGTTTCCGATCTGAAATATCGACATTGCAAGCCATTCTTAATAATCTGCAATAACCTCACTCAAAAATCGACGAAAGAAATATAGTTTTCTCCGCATTTCTCGACCTCCGTTAAGCTTTTGCCTTAGTCAATAGATGTATAATACTCTCGAAACTCGCATGTTACGGCGGTAGAGCAGTTGCTCATATATATCAAATCATTCCTGACAAATCGTAAACAATTTATGTGATTAGCAACTCCTATTCGAACCTGCTTGATATTAGCCATGGCATTCCACAAGAATTGGTTTTGGGACCTCTTTTGTTTGTGATATTTATGATATTCATCTACGATATTGCAAAATGTGGTTTATTCTTTAAATTTATCCTATTTATCGTTAATAGTCCTTTACATATCTTCAACAATTCCTGGAAAAACTGTGATATAATTGTAAACAGAATAAAGGGCTGGCTAAAAAGGTCTCGCTCTACTTCAAAGTAGATAAAATCTGAATCAAGGTTGATAAAACAATGCAAATCTTGTTCTCACATAAGCGAAATGCCTTTTACGCACTAAAATCGGTGAGGGCAGGTTTTAAGGAACTAACTCACCCAAATTACTGGGTATTGGTAAAAATGAGAATCTAGCCTCCTAGAGTAAAATCTCTAGCCTCTAAACCACTTACAATTTTAAAAATTGCACTATATAAAACAGTAGTATCTAAAGGTTGATAATACGAGATATCTAAAACTCACAAACATTAAATGGGAAAAATTTATTGGAACATGAATTATCATTACGTGAACAAAAGTTTACAATACCCGACTTTTTTCCCATTTTATACCGCAATATTATTGAAGTATTAATTCAGAATGTTCTAATACATTCTAAAATTAGGCAACCGAACTTTCGTCAGAATTCTTCTCCAATAACGTGTCATTGGTACAGCAGCTCTGTAAGGTCGTAAGCAAGGGTAACAATAAAGAAATCAACCAAAACCTTCACGAACGCATTGTGGAGTTCCATAATGAAGGTCTGGAATATCGGATGATATATAATGTGCAAAATTGTGTGTTCCTATAGCCTCTTTTGGAACCATAATAAGTAAGTGGAAATACCGGAATACGACTCTCAGCAAGCTTCAAACTGGCCGTCCACTGAATATTAACGACCGTGCTGTTCGAAAATTGGTGAGAACAGTAATGCAGAGGCCTCAAACTACTCGTGAAGAATTGAAAGGTGATCTCAAGGCATCTGGGATCGAAGCCATCAAACACACAATCAGCAGGGCACTACGCCGTGAAGGTCTTCGCTCCCACACCCCTCGTAGAACACCTCTTCTCCAGAAACGTCATATCAAGGCCAGGCTGAAGAATTGTGGCGAAAATGGAAGTTTGTTCACTTTAATTAAGTCGCCACGAATAACTTAGGTGAATGTAATTTCTACTTTAAGTAGGGTAGTTTTATTAGCAGTTTAAACACTCATTTTGTTACATTCACTTAAAACACTGTTAAAATAGTCAAGTCCAGTTATAACGATTTTGTCTTCGTAAACACAAATCAACACGTAAACTTGAAAATCAATTTTATTATATTCAAACAACAGGTTACATTAGGGTTCTTGTTATTTAATAGTTCTAGGCCATCGACGAAGATTTATTTATTTAATGGGCATACTACACTTTAGCGGGATCAAGAAGGTACACAGTGGGCCGCCTGGCACCTCGGGTCGACTTCGCCTCCTGATTAGGACCAAGGACCTTGATTAAAGCCTAAAACCGATGATTTCATGAAACGGGTCGCTTGCCAATGATACATTTAAAAGTTGTGGATCGAACCCCTCCAATTGTTGCAGCACTTGTGGCCCCTCTCCAGGTCCGCTGAGCGGATGGTCAGCGTATAACAGAATGCGAGACTGCTGGCGCACTTCTTTCCACAGCAGGTAAAGGGCGGCACCGGTTGAGAATCGCCGGCCCACCACGAGAGAACCTGTTTAAATAAATAAAATTGTAGTAAAAGTAGATGATGGCGTTGATAAACTCGAATAGTGGTTCCAACAGGAAAATTTAGAACAGATCAGATATTAGTACTTTGTAGCAAGAGCCCGTTGACCCCGTTGACCTGGGTCAGCTGCCATACCCAATTGAAAATTATCGCCCTTTTCATGTAGGAAAGTAGTCGTAAAAGGTCAAAAAGGGCCCAAAAGTGCCATAAATCACGACTTCAAACCAACTCCTACCTATACGTGGCCTATTACGGCTTGAAAAGGGCCCTTCATCCAACTGGCATTTTATAGGTCTAGTTGATAGCTGTTTTCGGGCTTATTCGGGTCGTTTAAAGTCGTTTCCTGGCCGTTTTCGATGAGCTCTTTTTAGACCCGTAACATGTAAAAAGATATTGTAATCTGAACTGTTGTGCATATCGTATTACTTGAGTAAAAAATATTCTAATAGTATATAACAATTAATTCCACATTCAATATGAACTCACGCAGTCATCGGCAGCCGTTAAAATAAAACAATTTTTTTTCTCTCTCATTAGACGAGCAAGAACAAGTTAGTGATCGACATTGACCAATCCGCGATTCTCGACGGGTGAAATGTTACACGGCCACTAACACCCAATATTTTTAAAAGAAAAAAGGATCTCCAGAATGTCTGTGCTATTTTTAGAACTGGAACGGCTGTTGGAACCCACTGTCGGTACAGTGGGCCTTCCCAGTCTAACTTTTTCGCCGGAGCATCATGTTTTTCGCCGCCCAAGCGATTTCATCGCCGAAGAGGCAGCTATTCTACTTATCAATTTATATCGCCGCTCAATGCACACATTTTATACAAAATTTTGCTTAAAAATGCAACAAATTTCAAAATGCAAGTGCGACCGAGCGGGTTACATTTTTACATTCATTTCACAATATTACACATACTTGCATATTGCTTTTGAAGACAACATTTCCAAACTATTTACAAGTTTTGCAACGTGTTAATAGTTTTCTCTTTTCTATAAGAGTACTGCTGTCCTTTTTGACACAAATGAATTAGGAAATACAGTCTGATCATTGTAACGTAAACCATATTTTAATTGAAATTGCTCAAATTGAGACATTGCTCTTCTTTCGCCGGTTCAAAAGTTGGAGTACTATATACTTCCAAATTCGTATTTTAACCTTGAGTTATAAGAGTTGAGTGACACTGCATAACAAGTTTTTAATTTTCAAGTCGCGGGAAGTATTGAATCGTTCAATACAAGTATATACACGTAACACGTGATGCCTAGGAATTTCCCTCATCATCTGAACATTTGAGAGATGGTAGGTAGGTCGTCTAGTGATTACACGGGTCGATGCGATTATCTGCGAAAATTTGGATTTATCTCAAGCTATTGAACTGTTTTTGATTTATATTTGCAGATAGATGTAAAATACATGCAAATATATATATATATATTTACTCATCATATAAAAATATCTGTGTATTATGCTGTTGGAATCCAAAAGTGGACGGGGAGTTATTTGCAAACGTTCACATTCGATTGTTATATTATGAATTAAATTATCTTTTTCCAAGTTCAGATATGAGAGAAAATTAAAATAAGGAATCCATATGATGAAAGTCTGCCTGAATCAAGAACTAGAATGTCACTGACTTCATTCAAGTGCTACGTTTTTAAATTAGGTGACAAAAAAATCCAACTTTGGTTTTAATTTTAGCTTAGCGTTTAAGTATTAAAAAATAGTCAAGTTTTTAGGATAATAGTTCACAATGCTCCTTTTGAGCTGTCTGTTTTTCTGCGTAATTGGAATTTGACTTAAAATCAAGTAAACCTGTTTCAATCAGAAAGTTCTGAAGTGTGTTGACATGTATTAATTATATTTTTGAAGTGCATTTACCATGACAGTGTTGTGGAAATTTGTTCAAAACCGTACTTATTAAAATTGTTTTCGAGTAATGTCTAAAAACAAGTTCAATAATACATCAAAACACATTTATTAAAAGTTATTTTACTTTTCTTATGATTCATATTTGAAACCCTTGGAATTGTAAAATATCCACTGATGATTTTATTGGCAGCTCTGATTGAGTCTTGTTATGACATTTTCGAAGGTTGGTACTTGTGAAAATTGAATAGCGTAGACGCAGGTGTAATGAAGGTTGAAGCAGAAGCGGCTCATTGCGTACGCTTAAAAAAGTGTTTGATGGAAATGGTTTTTATGATAACCGTCAATGTCCAGATTTTTGTTTTTTCTACTTTTCAAAGGGAAATTACTAGTGGATTGCAGCATGTGTGCAACGCAACGTTGAAGACGGAACACTGCAGAGAGAGCTTATGAGTGAGCCGAAAATTTTTGCTGTTTAGACCATAACTTCATGTCTCCATTAAGATATGCGAAAAAGTTATTGAAATCTTCAGCAGTTCCGAAAAGAGCTCTGCAAGACAAAAGGTAATGTAAAACTTTTAGTTGTATCTTTTATTCCAAATTAACACAGTAAATCGAAGTTTTGCTAATTGATGAGTTTCCTAATACCCTTTATTCAATAAAATGAATGGCTGTTTGATTGACCCATTATAGTACTGTGTTTATCAAGGGTAGAAGTTATTTGTGCTTCAATTTTTTTATGCAAAAATATAGTAAAAATATTGTTTGTAGCTTTAACTGAAATAAAGAATGCAGTAGACGTTCAAAAAATTTAATATGCATTAAGATGAAAAATTGTATGATTTGCATGCAAGATTTAGCTACAATTGCTATTCTGAAAGTAATTATTCAATTGATAAATAAATGCTGATTGAAATTGTTCCAAATTGGCTAAAATTTTGCATTGTCACAAATTGCGTGTTTCATATTGAAATTTAACACAAAATCTCTCATTATTAGTTTTTCAAATTAGTGATGGTTAAACATTTTCAATCATTCTATGTTTTTTACCCAAGTTCTTTCAATTTGCTAGCAATTTACAAGATGTTTTAAAATAATTTGTGTAAGGCTATTGTGTGTAGTTCTTATGATAGCTTGATTTCACTCAATGAGCATGAGTAACTCCTGTCATATAATTTTTTTGCTTTTTAACTATATAGTTATTTGTTTCCTGCTCATTGCATGTTAAATAATGAAGAGAAACATGCAAGCTTCTGTACTTTAATAGGGAAATAGAAGCATACCTCCTCTGAGTTTACACAGCATTAACACGTTAGCTGCACGTGAGCCACCGNATGTAGTTCTCTAACGATAAGGGAGAAAGGATTTTCGATAACTTGATTTTTTGAATTATAGTGATTTTGTGAAAAAAAATACTTGCTTCTCTTGTTTTTTTTTCTTTTCATGTAGAATAATTTTCAACATAATAAATATTTCAAAAATCAAGATGCCCGTATCGGTGAAGTTTGCTAAATCCTATTAAATGATATATTTCCCATTCGTGTACTTCAAAAATTGTGGAAGAAGAATCATTTAAAAAAAATTGCAAGTGTTCAGGACAGCCGTTTTTCTAAAAAAATCGGATCTTTCCCTAATTTCCTAACTAAGTCTTTTTTTACGCACAAATTCTAGGGTTTCATAGCTTTTTTAGAGCCCTATCGATTGATATAATTGCCATTTCTGTACTTTCAAGACTGTGGAAAAGGATTCATATCAAAAACAATAATTGCAAGTTTCAGAACAGCTGTTATTTTTTATTTTCTATTCATTTTCAGACTAATTTTTTACATCAACTACAGTGCTTTGTAGCTCTTTTTCAGCTTGTGACAACTGATAAATTTGCCATTCCTGTCCCTTCAAAACTACGGAAGGCGACTAGATGTTTACACAAGCTAATTAGCTGATGACTCAGAGCAGCCGAACTAAAAAAAAAACACTGTTACATCATCGTAATTTAACACTGAGTGTTAGAATGTTAGAAGCATTTCAAGCAAGGCCATGAATGAACTTTCTTGCTATTCCCGTAGAGGAACGCCCAAAACTGACTCGTAATACGGGAGGGAAGGGGAAGACCACCCATCCGTTGGCGCGCCAAGGTCACGCTAGTGCACGTCTTCTACCCGTCTAGCAGACCAACCAATGCAAGTACTTGAGAGCCAATTATATCGTTGGATGCGCAAGAAAATTCTCTATTAGATGAAATTAAAAACTGAAAATCTCTAATTCTCCAGATTCCTACCATTACCGTCTACTTGAACGATTTGTGAAAATCTTCCATCCTTGTTACAAATGTTCACGTTTAAGGACTATTCATAAGACTAAAGTAATCCTTTTCAGCCTGACAAATTATTGAAAAGTCATAAAAATACGTGGAAGGGGGATCCTCCGAAAACGGTGGGTGATGGGAAAAACGTAGGTCATTTTCGGATTCAGGAGACTATTTTACATAAGAATCAGCAGGATTGGTGTCAGGGCTTATTTTTTGCAGACGAGTATCATCTGAAGACTAAATTGTGTCGAGAACAGACTTGCATCTCACAAGATATAAGTTCAGAGTCACTTGTGAAACCTTCTAAACTTGGTTCAAGGATGTTATCATTACTAACGGAGGATATATTGAATACATTTTCATTATTATTTTTAGACCTCCTCTACCTGTAATTTCATATGAA